>VMKM01003208.1:0-43302 GCA_008360985.2 Macquaria ambigua
CCTAACCCTCCGGGGGAAGGGCTCAGGCCCTCTTTCCTAACCCCCCTTACCTAACCCTAACCCCTAAACCCAACCCTCACACTACACATCCCAGTTGGTACCCTACCGACAGTAGTTTTTATCTCATAACCTACCTCCAAACCCTAACGCCCTAGCTGGCCCTAACTAAACTTCACAAACTACTTCACTGGGGACCCATCCCAAATCAATCAGGACCCCATGAAACGCACTCCTGCACACCTCCCACAAGACACTTTTTTGGGCGTGGACTTTGTCCATTTTCACGCCCACTTCCACACCACATGACTGCATCTCGGGAACCCAACGTCGCACAGACTCGGGGGTGGTCCCGTTGGAAAGCCCGTGTCCCACAACCCCCCCGCCGACCACCTTCCCGACTCTCTACCACCTTCCTGTCAACAGTTAGCACGCGACAAATCCTCAGCCAATCACCTATCTCCGGAACCGGACCTCCCACCCACTCGGGACCACCTCCAGCGTGTTCGGCGACCACCAAAACCCCCCAGTGGGACTTGGTTCCAAGTCTCTACCATCTTCCTATCAAAACTTATTCAAATAAAACACTTGGCCACGCCCACATTTCCCATGGATCATTGCGGTTCTATGATTCTTGACACCATGACAGAGCAAGCTACTCACATACCAGCCTATATAAGGATGGCTCATTCCTATCAAAAGTTGTTACACTAGTGTACCCCTACACTAGGTAGTTTTCATCCCTATAACCCTAACCCTTCACCCTAATCTTAACACTTCGGACTCATTACCTACCCCTAACCATCTCAATCTTTATCCAACAGCCGTGGCTAGTTTCTGCTCTCTCGTTCTTTCTTACGTGATGGTGCACAGAGTATGTGGAATCCTGAGTGACATGCGTCAGCCCATGCCCTCCTTTGGCTCTCCATTCCAAACCGTGTAGTCACTGGATGAAGCGGGGAGAGTCATCGCGATAAAATTACTACCCCTAACCTGCTCTATATGAAGAGCCCTCAGATATCGTCTGCTAGGATTTGGCACTATATAAATAAAATTGAAGACTAAGCAAATACACATCGATGTTAAAGTTTCAAACAAGAAAAATAAGCAAATGAGGAAGGAAACGCACAATGTGTTTTGTGGAATAAAGACTGAATGAAAATAGAAACTTTTTGCATTGCAACATCAATGCTTGGTGTTGCATTAACTCTTTGCCTGGCAGAAAGACTTACACACTGTCTCCAACATCACAGAAAATAAGACATTTCTTTAAGGGGAAAAAAGTGTCATGCCCATCATAAATATTTCTTAGTAAACTCTGAAAGAGGAAGGAAAGGAAAAAAGTCAAAATACATCACAGAAAAGCTTTCCATCAACAGATTTATTATTGAATAAACAGTTGAACATCACAATGAAGCTGCAATTCAAAAACAAAATACAAATGAAAAGCCCAAATTAAAAAAAGGATCAGTACACGTAAAAAGGGTTTCAGTTTCTGGAAGCCATTTGTAAAAATATGAAATAAAATCATTTTGTTCCTGCAGAAACTCTACAGATTGCATGTGACCTGGAGCCCCACCTCCTGCATGCCTTCTGGCTCAGAGAGCGTCTCGGCAGCTCAGAAATGATTTTTCTGTGAATTACTTTTTATCATTTAAATCTGTAAGAAACCTTTAATAATCATATATTTAATATATTTTAATGGCTAACAGCGGTTTCCTGTTGAAGGTGATGTCTGCAGGAGGAACTCCATATTTCTAAACATAAAACAAAAGAAACTGACCGACTGCTTCACTTAAAATAAGATCTGAATCAGAAACTCAAACAGGAGCTTTACAGTTTCTCCTTTGAACTGTGTTACATTGACTCCAGATGTTTTCAGTATCAAAATCTGCAGCTGTTTGGATTCATGTTACAGACTCGCATCTGGTTTTCAAAGTAGAGAAACTTCAAACATGAATCCAAACTCTGCTGCTGACATTTCAACATGTTAGTAACCTAGGAGGTTGCATTGGTAACCACTCTCACAGTCAGCTGTCAATCGTCCTGCAGGTCACAGTCCGCCATCTTGGACCGATATTTAAACATTCAGAGAAACAACGTTCAAACTTTTTACAGCAACAAAAGAAACCATACAGCCTAAAAGAAACCGGGCATGCTGGGAGAAAAAAATAAATTCACACTGACACAAACGCAACTGCTGAAAACCTCTCCAAAAACTGTTCGGCTCAAATGAGATACAGAAAAAAACAAATATATTTGACTTGTTTCTTCTTGAGAGAAAGTCAAGACTCTCCCCTCTTCCTCCCCCTCCTCCCTCTCCCTCCTCCCTCTCCCTCTCTACTTGTGTCCCTTGCTGGTCTTGAAGGACACCTGCAGGACTTTGTCTCCCAGTCGGTACCCGTTCAGGCTGTGGATCGCCATGGCGGCCTCCTCGTAGTTCGTCATGGTGACGAAGCCGAAGCCTTTGCACTTGTTGGTGTTGAAATCTCGGATCACTTTCACGTTGACGACGGCACCGAATGGCCCAAACATCTGCCACAGGATGGCCTCGTCTGCGTCCTGACCCAGATTGTAAATGAAGATGCACCAACCGGTGGATGAGTTCCCAGACACTCCGCCCCCGCTGCCCATGTGGTCAACGCTCATTGGAGAAAACCTGGAACAGGAAGTACAAAACAACAAAACCTATTGTTAAAGATGAAAGTTAGTGAGCAGCCAATCAGACAGCAGCATCTCAGTCATCTGATTACTGTGACCATTATTAGCGAGTGATGCACACGAATGTAATAATTCTAATGCTCTGGTTTGATGTTTGTTGTTGTTCTGCTGTTGGACGACACCAACAGGTGAGCGTACCTGAACCTCTGGGCCTGATGATGGACAGGTCCTCCGAAGCGCCGTGATTGGCCGTGGTACATCTGTGACATCATCTGAGAGTTCCTGGCCTGATTCGGGTTGGCGGCGAACTTGACCGTAATTGGCTCAGAGCTACCGGGGGGGGTGTGCCCATTCAGGTGTTTTACAGCATCTTCGGCCTCAGCTCTCTTATCAAACCGGATAAAAGCCACGCCCCGTGACAGACCTAGACAGCCAATAAGATTAAAGGTGAGTTGTGTCAGGACTGAAGGGCTGTGATTGCTCACGACTGTGTGATTACTGAGCATGTGCATTACCGGAGGCCTGGTCCACCAGCACTCTGGAGTTGATGATGTGTCCAAAGCGAGTGAACATGTCCTCCAGGTCCTGCTGACTCAGCGTCCTCGGCAGCCCGCTGATATACAGATTTGCATCTTTGATCATGTCCGAACTCGGCCGTGCGAACGAAACCTGTGGGGAGGAAACAGGATGCATCTCAGTCCGCCGTCATCGCAACCACAAAGAATTCAAATACATCAAAAAAATCAACACTAAACAAAATGAAATACAGTTACATCCAGTCTTCAAATAAAATCCAGGGACATTTTAAATGTTTAAATATTCAATGTAAAAAAAAAAAAAAGAAAAACAAACAACCAGTTATCCAGATTTGTCCCAAATAAAATATAAACAAAAACACAAAATAAAAGCATCCAAACAGGCTCAGATCATTAGGCACTTTTGTCAAAATAAAAGCATAAAATTATGAAAATAAAACCGTGGCACACTGTCACACTGAACTGAAGAAATTCACAGATTCGGTGTCAACATGTGTCGATATTAAAAACAGGCTGAGAATAATTTACCGCGTCAGAAAAACAAACAACATGACAGCAGAGTTTTAAAAATACCTTCATCCGTCAGACAGTTTGCAGGAGAGAGCGCCCTCTACTGTCCAGGGAACATAACACATCTATCAGTTGAGACAGGAAAATCAAAGAGCACCTTTTGCACATTACCTTGATAGTTTTAGACTGTAGCCTCAGGCCATTGAGGGTACTGATAGCCCTCTCTGCATCATTAGGGTTAACAAAGTTAACAAAGCCGTAACCTAAACTGTGGCCTAGAGAAAAACAAAGGAAAACAACAAAATAAAATAACAAAACTGTGTGTGTTACAGCTGCCACACATTCTGTATATTCACAAACTGAATACAGACAAGAAAATTCTTCATACAGTGTTTGAAAAGTGTGAACATTCAGTTCTTCTCAACAAACCCAGAAAACTCACGACTCCTTCGCTTTCTATAACACTGAACGTTTAGTCAGAGTGAGACCTCCCGTCACTAGTTGCTCAACAACCACCAACCGAAAAGGTGTTTTGATCGACATTCAAAGTTACCAATCAGAGCGCGGCAGCAACAGACATCACTTGGTTTTACTTAAGAGTCCGCAGTCTGAACCTGTTCTCAGGTGAACTTACATCTATATAAATATATAGAATATGTTTTGGCCACTTAGTGGCACTCTCATCAGAAGGGAATTTAAAGACTGACAGGAGCGCTCACTCGGTGGAAAAATCCAGTGCAGAAACTGAAATGTGCAACGTCAGTCGGTTGGCAGTTTTCTCGACTTGTTCAGAACAAAAAGGTTCAAGATCTTCATACATTCGTGATTAAAACTTTACAGACATTTCAAAGCCTGGAAAATAAAATAAAACAGGTGAAAACAGCATTTTAAACATTTGTACATTCTTATTAAATTTCAGTTAAAATATTATAAACAAACAGTTCATCTCAGGTTGGACGATATGTTGCTGATTTCATGATTGTTTATCAGAGCAGCAGGACACATTTCTAGAAGATTTCTATGAGTTTTACATCATGAATAAACTATGTCACAAATATAAAACATGCTGTGACTGAATATCAATCCATATTGCCGAACCCTGATTTAATCAATTACCATCAAATACCTGTTAAACAGTCAGAGTGAAGCCATTAAACCTGGTGTGAAAAATAATAAACTGTTACAGCAACAGTGAAGAAAAGAAAAAGATTCAGACAAAAATCACAGAATCGTCCTTAAAAACAATTCGATTGAATTAAAAACAAAAAAAGAAAATCAACAAAAATCAGCTGATCGTCAGTAAAAAAAAAAAAAAAACAAAACCCCGAAAACATTCAAAAAAACTTCAGAAATAAAACAGCGGCTGGAGAAAGTACACAGGAAATACTGCAGATAATACTGCAGCTAATACTACTACTGATACTGTTGCGGCTAGGATTACTACTACAGAGTAGTACTATGAAGAAAACTTGTGTTTACTGAGTAATGACAATGTATCAGAACCCACGCTTCACAGTAGTTCTAGTCGTACTTACTATAACTCAGTATTACTATGGTATTTGTATGAACTAGCTTTAGTAGCGTTAAAGTATTAAAGTAGTACTACAATACTATTATGTATACTTAGTAGTACTGCAGTAGAACCGAGGCCTGATGCTCAGTAGTACTGCAGTAGAACCGAGGCCTGGTGCTCAGTAGTACTGCAGTAGTACCGAGGCCTGGTGCTCAGTAATACTGCAGTAGTACAGTAGCTTGTAACTCTGCGCGTATCATGTTCTGCTGCGGTGCTGTAGTGGTGGTGTTGTAGTACAAGTACTGAGCAGTGTCAGCAGCAGTACTGCAGTAGTACTGCGGGGGGAGTTACCTGCCACTTTGTCCCTGATGAGTTTGGCCGACTCGACGTCACCGACGCTGCTGAACAGACTCCGCAGCTCGTCCTGGCTCATACTCTGCGGCAGGTAGTTCACGATCAGGTTGGTTCTGGAGTCGTCGTCCTCCATCATCTGCTCGCTGTATCCGTTATCATACAGCTCCTGAGGTCACACACATTCACCTTTATTACATCATCAACACAGCTGCAGCTCCCACAATGCAACACTCAGACTCAAACAAACACCTATATAACATAACGTATATGATCGCTGATTCAGCCAATCAGAGGGCAGCTGTCACCTTTCCAGCGGCTCCTTTGGTGGCATGCTGACCGTCTCTGACATCATTCTGAGACGTCTGAACCTCACACACCTGAAACAACACACACACACACACACATTATACACAATATTGTACACATTTGGGAGGTCTCCACAGGTACGGGAGGGTCGCCCCCCTTCAAAGGGTTCTTGCACGACTTTTAAAGTCAAATTCAATGCTTTTTAAAAACTTTTAAGATCTCAACAAATAGAATTTAAGACCCACAAACTTTTGAAACAATATCTTTGATAGAAAAGACAATTTATTGTCCTACCGTTTGGGTTTCTGTCAGTGAAACTAAATTGCTCAATGCAGACTGTTGAAGGTTTTGGGTGTGCAACATGCGGGCATTAGCTTAGCCCCACTAGTTGCCGCTGCGTACCGCTGGTGCTTTTCAGATTACGTGGGATTCAACGGCCCCCACCCCCACGGTCCCTAATGTGAAAATCTTTTGGCATAAATTACACCTTGCTTCGTTTCCTGACGGCGCCAACCACCTCCGAAACTTATGTTCCTCCAACCATTTGTCATTAAACTTGCATCTACCCATCTTGGCTCATCCCTAGCTTGTTAGCTAGTTAGCAACCACGACTGACGAGCCCGAAAAGATGACACGCAGCAAATGTCTGTAGCTAGCTAACAACACATAAACCTAACGTTAAGTAAAACTTCTATTAATGGCGGAGTCTCATTGTCTCATACTATGTTCATCAAACAAATACACGCTTTTGAGTGTTTTACGGTAGAGTACTGTGCGTGCCAATTTTCCCCATCAGCCTTAAACACTCCGTCTACAAATATAATACCCACACCAAATTTACGGTAAATTGATGATGACCTTAATTTCCTTGATTTTATTTTAAAGAAGAGTCGTGACATTTTAATTGATATGGCATTATACATCAGAGAGATCACACCTGAACCAGCTGATGTGTACCCTCAAACTACCTGTCCAGAGTGGCACTGATGAGGTGTTTCACCTGTCAGGTTTGCTACAGATTTACTTACTCCATCTGGGTCTGATCATTTAATGATCTGATCAAGAAGTTACTGATTGACTCACCTTCAGGTACCTGATGTGTCCTCGTCTTAGTGCCATGGAGACGACTCAGGTGGTTCACTACGTCTGAAATCAGAAATATTCATGTTGACTGTTCATTATTGATCAGTGATCAGCAGCGATCAGTGGAGACTCACCCACCTCCACCTGGCAATAACGTGATCTAGATCAACTAACTCAGAACACGTTGTGATCAGAATCTGATCGGATCAATCAGACACAGCTGGAGGTAATCTGACTGGTTTGACCAGATCACAGTAGATGTTAATAACATCTGTACAGTGGCCTCACTCTGAAGAAAAACAAAGTTCAAAGGTCATCTGACTCTGCCTGTTCCTGTTAGATCAACCTGCCTGTCAAAAGAAAAGCCACAAGCTGCCAATTTTCCCTCCGAAACATGATCCACTTATACTTTGGACAAAAGCTTCTGCCAAAATGTAAATGTAAATATATGAGGAAGAGGCGTGCAGCAGAATTGCATTGTGGGTGACGGTGGACACTGTTCAAGCAAAACTGAAAACTTTTTGACTGAAATCATCACTTTTACGAAGATATTTCCACACAGATGTCAGAACAGGCGAAGAAGACAAGAGGATCCAGTACAATACACAGTAAAATAAAAGTGGTCACATGACCCCCGCTGATCGATCAACGGTGTCAGTTACAGTTTCAGCTCAGACACAAAACATCTGTTACCATCTGATTCACCTGCAAACATGTATGATTGTAATTGTTAAAAGACAATTTTATGTTTTACAAACTACATCATACATGTTTATGTTTAATAACAGGGGCTTCTGAAACCGGGACTGATCCGGAACAACGCCGGATTCAGCGGACATTCAGTCTAAAACCTGCTGACTCAGGTGGACAAGTGAGCGCTGGTTTGTGTTAACTGCGTTTGAGATGATGAAAAATGTGATAATATGGAGCTAAAACCCAACTAACATTAGCCACATGTTAGCACGGTGACGCTTAGCCTTTTTGTGTACCTCCGTGGTCACACAAAGAAGCTAAGCGGCTAACGGCGCTCGGTGAAGCTAACGGCGGGAGCTAACGTTGTTAACAGACGTCATATTTCTTACCTGTAACTGTGACTGACGGTCTGGACACTCGCGTATATCGTTCCGCGGACGGATGTCGTGCTGATGCGAAGCAAACAAACAGGTTTTAAAAACGGCAGGTTAGCTGTTAGCTGCTCTCCGCTCCACAGAGGAAAACTCCCGCTGAATGAAGTATCGCGATACCACTGCTTCTTCTTCTGAGTTATTACAGGTGGTTGGATGATCATCTGATTACCGCCACCTGCTGGACTCAAAGTGAAACACAGACTATTCAAATAAACTGTGAATTGACTGTTGAAAATAAAGAAATGTTTTGTTTTATAAAGCTGAGCTGATGTGATTTTATTGTTTAACTTTATTTAAAAAATGCAGTTTACCATTCAAATGACATGCTCGAGGTAATACACAAGTAATAATACATGATTTTAAAAGATACAAATAAATAAAATGAAATAATAAATGACAGAACACTTTTATTCCTTAAGGCTGAGTTCCTGTTGAAAGAACAAGGAGTCAATATTTACCTTACAGTATATTTAACAATAAATGAATTAACAGATTAACATTTATTGACAGGGTCAGATATTATTATTATTATTATTATTATTATTACCAGTGTCATTAAGAAGAACAGACTCTGCTATAACTGTGTTTGTACATTAATAATTCAGACTGAAGCATAAACGTCTTCATGTATGATTACTGTCAGTCATGAAATAATTTTATAGACTCATCAACGGCTGGACAGATGTGAAGCAGCTGTGAATTGCTTTGTCCAGGGCAACAGACTCAGATCATTCTACCTTGGAGTTCTCTATAGACCACCTGGTCCTTATTCCCAATTTTATCTCAGACCTTGTTACTCATTCTGATGAGTTTTTAATTATTTAATATTCACCTGAAAAATGCCTTTGTTCCCCTAAGTAAAGCCTTTCTGACACTTCTTGATGCTTTTGGTCTCACTCAGTTTGTACATGAACTACTAGGAACACCCTGGACTTATAACTCTGGATAGAGGTTTCTGCCCTGACTGTCTCTCCTGTCACATCCCTGTTGTCAGATCACTTTCTAATTAAATCTGAAGCAACACTACACTGTCCTTGTAATGCTGGTGCTGATGTATTCACCACTCCACACATCGGTCCTGGCTCCTTTCACTGCAGCTACAGGACCTGTTGACTTACAGTCAGCCCTCTCTAGTCTCCTGGAAACAAGATGGTCAAAGAGGTCTACGTCCTGGTTTACAGATGAAACACATGCAGCACAGCGGGCAAATGGTGTAAATCAAAACTGGAAGTTTATACATATATATATATATATATATATATATATATATATATATATATATTTACAGAGATCGGTCAGATTCTCATTCACTTCAACGAAATACGTCAACGAAATACTCCAGTTTTTAACCCACAGCAGCAGTTTACAGGTGTGATTCACCTGTATTCCTATCCTAATACAATGAGAGTGAACTTGAACAAAACACGACCATACACGTGCTTTAATATGGTTTAATATTTAGTCAGTAAACAGTTGGTAACTCTTTAGTCATCCCACCAGCTAACTGTGAAGGTGAACTACACTGCCATCACTTACATGATTGTTGAACTTGTCCAACGCACTAAAACTGATTTTGTTAACAAACATCTTTATTTTTATTGGTGAGCACAGATTTTCTTCACATTATCATGTCTACACGGCCGAGATCGAAGCCGGCACGAGGACCCTGGTGGTCTGGTGGTCTGGATCAGCACGAACAGCAGCTGGTCTCCCTGTTCTGTTGTTTGTAGATGTTTGTACCAATTTCTGTTCTCATTTTTTGGAATGTGTGTTTTGTTTTGTTTTTTCATCATGTTTTTTTTTGGTGATGACCTAACTCTGTGTGTGACGTCACGAGGTGATATCCGCTGCGGAAGCCGCTGCTGCATGTAAACAAAGCAGAGTTAGCAGGTCTGATGGAGATAAACTCAGTTTAATCACAGATAACGTGAATAAAGTTCAGTTAGTTTTTAACAGATCTGGTGCTGAGTCTGTGTGATGGAGCTCCGCTGCGACTGAACCGGAACCAGCAACATGTCCATGGAAGACCCGTTCTTCGTCGTCAAGGGGTCAGAACAGTTTACACCGTGCTAACCATGCTAATGCTAACAGGGGGCTAACGGCTAGAGTTAGCCTGCGGAGAGCTGATAGCTAATCGATCATCAGTGTAGCCACGAGTCTAGAACCAGTTTAACGTTGTGGTTTTAAAGCAGGCAGCTAAGCTAGCTAAGCGCAATGCTAACGTTAGCTATCAGTGTTTTGTGATTGAGCTAGCATATTAGCCTGTTGCTGTGATGCTAGTACCTCGTCTGTTAACAGGAGTCACAGTCAGTGTTTATTATCAGATAAAATGCAGTTTTACTGTGTTCGTCACATGATGTCTGAGTTCAGTAAAGTCCACAGTAGAATAAAAGCTCACATTTCTATTATTTCAATGCGAAAAGCGTTTTTTTCTCTGTGAATGAAAATAATGTAAAACAGTGAGAACATCAGATCTGATGAATCAGAATCAGGTTTTCACATAAAAGGAATTTGTCTTGGTGTTTTGGTGCATAACAATACACATAGTAAGTAGAAAATATAAAGAAAGAGAAAGCAAGTATTGCAAGTCAAGAAGCATAAATATAAAATCAAAAATTGACAATAAAATATTTAAAAAAATATATAAATATATGGACAATATGAATGTTATTTAATTGAAAGAGGTTTACAGTTTGTGTACAGTTTGTGCAGGAATGTGCAAAAGTTCACCGTTTGAAGTATAAAGAGTATTTGCAATGTGCAAGATAGAATTCAGAAGATGTGCGTTAATATAATGCATTGAGTCAGGTGTGTAGACCTTATGTTAATATAAGGTGTAGTGGGTATGAGAGTCTCTGTCAGTGGGGGTCCCAGCCTTGTTGATGAGGCCAGCTGCAGAAGGGAAGAAACTGTTCCTGTGGTGTGAGGTTTTGGTGCTGATGGACTGCAACAGGAGGGGAGTGACTCAAACAGTTTGTGTCTGGGGTGGGAGAGGTCAGCCACAAGCCTTTGTCCTAGATGGAAGGCAGATTGCAGCCAATCACCTTCTCTGCGGAGCGAATGATACGCTGCAGTCTGCCCTTGACCTTGGCAGTGGCAGCAGCATAACAGATGGTGATGGAGGAAGTGAGGATGGACTCAGTGATGAAGGCGTAGAAATGCATCATCATTGTCTTTGGCAGGGTGAACTTCTTCAGCTGCCGCAGGAAGTACATCCTCTGCTGGGCTTTCTTGTTGAGGGAGCTGATGTTCAGGTCCCATTTGAGGTCCTGGGTGATGATGGTGCCCAGGAAGTGGAAGGACTCCACAGTGCTGACTGGGGAGTCACACAGAGTGATGGGGGTGGGTGGGGCTGGGCTTTTCCAGAAATCCACAACCATCTCCACTGTCTTCAGAGCGTTGAGCTCCAGGTTGTTCTGACTGCACCAGGTCACCAGATGATCAGTCTCCACTTGTAGGTGGACTCATCCCCACCAGAGATGAGCCCAATGAGGGTGGTGTCATCCACAAACTGCAGGAGCTTGATGGACTGATGAGTGGAAGTGCAGCTGTTGCTGTTCATGGAGAAGAGCAGGGGGGAAAGGACGCAGCCTTGAGGGGATCTGGTGGCACAGTTTACACACGACGCTGTTCTGATATCAGTCAGACTTAAAAAAAAAAAAAACTGCCATGCTGGTGAGCTGACCTCTCCATTTTTATTTACAATCTCGTCCTCACCGTCTGCTCTCAATTTCTCTCTCCACGCTGTTTCTGTTGTTGTGTCACATGTCGGTGGTGCAACCAATCAACACACCAGTTAAATGATTGGCTGTTTGCGTGTAACTCATAGCAGCTCCATTATCAAGGCATGTGATAGGCTGCTTATGAGCCAGGGCATATTCATTATATGCATTTAATGCATTTAAGTGAAACGAACATTCTATAGAAACATTTTGCTTATTGCTTGTTTCTGTCAGTAAATGTTGCTTCATTCTTTATTCAGACATGACAGCAGCGTTAATCCAACACTCTCATGTCCCAGTAAAGAGTGTGTAATAATAATTAAGTAATAATAATGATAATGATAATAAATATGAGACTTCAGCAGTCTGCATGCTTTTCAGTGCCTTCATATTTTCATTACTAAGTCTAATATATAAAATATATTCCACTTTGTTACAGGTCATTTGGGATACTGGGGTACTGGTTAAATACTGGTCCTGTTCAGATTGTTCTGGTTAAATACTGGTCCTATTCAGACTGTTCTGGTTAAATACTGGTCCTGGCCAGATTGTTCTGGTTAAATACTGGTCCTGGCCAGATTGTACTGGTTAAATACTGGTCCTGTTCAGACTGTTCTGGTTAAATACTGGTCCTGGCCAGATTGTACTGGTTAAGCAACACCTGTACTTACTCAGAGACAAGTGTTTGAAATGATTCATGTAAAAATCAGGTTGATTTGGAAAGCTGTAGGAGGCTCGTGCAGCTCGCCCTGATAAACTGTGTTTCGAGCGAGTCATTGTTTCCCCGAATCTCTACAACAAAGTTAGCTTGACCCACAGTCACAATAGGTACTATTTTATTGTTGTTTGTTTGTTAACAGTGAGGTACAGAAGGCAGTGAACGCAGCTCAGAGCCTCCATCACAGATGGAGCGAGCTGCTGCAGGAGGGGGGCGGAGCCTCCAAGGAGGAAATGGACTGGACGACCAATGAGCTGAGGAACAGTCTGCGCTCCATCGAGTGGGACCTGGAGGACCTAGACGAGACCATCAATATCCTTTAAACAGTGACGTCTGACCTGTGATGTGTGCTTTTAGTGTCTCTTTGAGTTCAGAGATTTGAAGTGTGAACATTTAAAGATAAATGTGTTTCTTAACTGACAGTGAACGTATCGTTGAGTCTAACCCAAAGAAGTTCAACCTTGATGCAGCTGAGCTGTTGAAGAGGAAAGCCTTCATCACCAGCACCAGACAGACCGTCAAGGTACACTTTTAATTTATAACATCAGTTAAAACTCACCTGTCTCTCTGTAAAGTGTTGACACCTGCTCAGGTGAAGAGTCTCTGCAGGTTGGTTCCATTTCACACTGAAACTGATTTTGCTGGTAGCAGACGTCCACACCTGACTGTCATGGAGGTGTTCTGTGTAAATATTCAACATTATTACTGAGCTGCTATTGGCCAATTTGATCCAAAATGATTCGATTGGCTCAGGTGTACCAGAATAATTGATTGATCTGATTGGCTGCTGACTGACTTTGTTTCTCTTGAAGGAAATGAAAGAGCAGATGTCAAGTCCAGCTGCTGCCTCAGTGGACAGAAAGAACAAACAGGTAACTGCACATACCTGAAGTACACAACACTGCACACAATCACCTGGTAAGCTATTTGACTACAGATGTGTTATTGTGTTAGACTTTAAAGAGTTGGCCTGCTGATCTGTTCTCTAACACAAAGTAGCACTGACATTACCACCAAAAAGCCATTGGAAAATACCGAAATCCCTCCAGCAAACCTCTTAAAAAACCCTCTTTCTGAGACCTATGAAGACCTCAAAAGATCCCTTAACCCAAAAACCCCTTCAAAGATACCTCCATGGACATCTTCCAAGATCTCTGAAATCCTTGAAACCTTTTCAGTAAATCCCTGGATGACTAAGAAAACCCCCTTCAAAGTCCCCAATGTCTTGGGTAGGTCCCTGCAGGTTATAGTAGGTGTAAGGTAGGTCCCTGGAAGTCATGGGGGGGAAGTCCCTGGAGGTTATGGGGGGGTAGGGTAGGTACCTGGAAGTTATAGGGGGGTAGGGTAGGTCCCTGGAGGTTATAGCAAGGGTAGGGTAGGTCTCTGGAGGTTATAGCAAGGGTAGGGTAGGTCCCTGGACAGGGTATCCGCGGGGTCTTAAAAAGTATTAAAAGGTATTAAATCAGTTTAGCAAAAATTAAGACCCTTGAAAAGTATTAAAATGTCTTAATCGGCATTTTACAAGCTATTATTTTTTTGTGCCTTTTTTTTCAATGTCATTAGCCTATTCCAAATAGTCCAAATAGTTTGTATGCTAAAATTTTGCGTGAAGTGGCCAGCGCCTTTTCCATAGACTGGAGTGAGAACAGAGATGTTTCAGAAAGCTGGTGTCACGTCGCAATCTTCTTCTCAATAAAACATCTTTGGTGAGACGTTTCGAGTCTTGGCCAATCAGAATCAAGATAACTGCATCGTCTTCTTTTCCATGGATGTATAAAGACAACTTTTTGCGGTACTACTACAATGGACACTAGTTTTGAGGTAATGGCCGGGCAACACCGCTGACCCGAGCAGCGCGTGTGAGTCGCGGAACCTCTTGCTTTTCATTTCAGCGTCCATGTTAATAACAGGTTAGGGCCACACAGCCATCTTCAGCGCGGCTCATCTAGAGATTCGGAGTCTTGCCTATTTTTTCCACATAACGCGTGCAATTCTCAGCAAAAATACACAGTGAAAATGATCTGTTGATAGTCATATTAACTATTGATGTCTGTAGAATATGTCACAGACGTGAAAAAAATCGAAAAAGACTTGGTTAACTCCCCAGTTACAATTGAGCACAAGCCTCTTAAACCTTTCCTGTGTAAATTAAATATAAATGAAATGTATAATGAAATGAAATATTCTATTATTGATGGCCATTACCCCATCAAATCTTTACCAACCTATTTATAATGGAAAGCTTGCCAGCTTGTTGTCATGTCAGCTAAAGTTAACAAAGAAATAAACTAAATTCAGAAACAGCATTGGTTGCAATTAATGTTTTTTTGCCTTAAGTAAATGTTGTCTTTTCCCTTTATTTTCTTCTCAGAGTGCACCAGAATGCTTCGTTTACATGTTAAAATCCCCAAAAAGATTTTCAGTTTTGAGGGGTTGAGTTTACAAACATGTCACCTTTTCACCTCTTGTGAGTTTGCAGGTCTGATTACTTTTAGTAAACCTTGCCTTTGGGTTGGTCACTACTTTATTCTCTTGAGTTTTGTTCCCTCCTGGCCTATCTGAATCATGTCAAACTAAGACTGTTTTGCAATCTCAAAATAAATGTACTGGTATAGTACTGTAAATGTAAGTTAAGGTGTGTTGCTGATAACCAGTTACAACTCGTGGCGTTGCAGTCTTAAAATATATTGAAAAGGTCTTAAAAGGTATGGAATTTAACTTCAAGATTCCTGCATATACCCTGCTGGAGGTCCCTGTTTGGACGTAGAGCTCCTGCTGATGTAAAATGTCTGACAGTGTGTCTTTTTGTTGTTATGATGTCGAGGCTCTGCTCGGTGAGCGCGGTGCTCAGGGTCCCATCTGGCAGCCCGGTCCTGATAAATACAGCCGACTGGATCGTCAACTGCAGAACGCCAACTCTCAGTTTATAGAGGAGCAGCAGGTCCAGCAGCAGGTACAGTAACACCTGACCAATAAAACAGCCAATAACAGAGCTCAGAGATATGATGCAATATCAGTATGGTGATGTGAGAATGTTTTGGATACTTTGATATAACGGAAAAAAATAATGTAATTGGTGGATTCAAATAAAGCATATAATATGAGAATTTGTTTGTATTAGCTGATAGCGGAGCAGCAGGATGAACAGCTGGAGCTCGTGTCGGGAACAATTGGAGTCCTGAAGAACATGTCAGAGAGGATCGGCATGGAGCTGGACGAACAGGCTGTGTAAGAACTTAAAAATTCACCACATTCATTACTAAAAACTTTTAGATACATCCTCACTGAGAACCCTCTACGTTTTAAAATTTATTCTAAGAACCGATTTACATCACACATCTTGGACTGATCAGACAGCTATCTAGTTTCTTTCTGTTGCCAACAGTTAGCATGGTGGAACAGTACAACGCAATGGGTTGAATTACAATTTGTACAGCAACAATGAGAGATGGGAGATAACAACAGGAGGTGAGGGACAACAACAGGAGGTGGAGGATAACAGCAGGAGGGACAACAATGGGAGGTTGGGGACAACATCAAGAGGTGAGGGACAACAACGGGAGGTGGGAGACAACAACGGGAGGTGAGGGACAACAACGGGAGGTGGGAGACAACAACAGGAGGTAGGAGACAACAACAGGAGGTGAGGGACAACAACGGGAGGTGGGAGACAACCACTGGAGTTGGTCGGTGTAAAAACAGGACTTGATATTGAGGGAGAGGGTCTCTGGTTGTTTGTAACCCTAACCCTGGTCAGACTTGTTAAGTCTTTTTGATTTTTCCTGCAGGATGTTGGACGACTTCAGTCATGAGATGGACAACACTCAGTCCAGATTGGACAACGTCATGAAGAAACTGGCAAAAGTGTCTCACATGACCAACGGTAATCTGCCTGGCAACACATGATGTAACCTTCAGTGTTTCTACTGGAGTTGTGACAGAAATCAAACAATAGAATAATAAAATGAATAGCTCTGGCGGTATTTACTCTAGTTTGTCCTAAACTGAACCGGTTTCAGGTTTCTGTTAGACCAGATTTAAGTACTCTGTCTAATGTGATCAGTATTGATCAGACATCAGAAACAGCATCACGGAGTAACATTAATCAGGTTACTTTAATCAATAACTCACCTGTATCAGAGTGTCAGTCTGGGTTCTGATTGGATGAAGCTCCTCTGACTGAAACTTTAACATAATGACAAAGATGTGAAGAAGATCAGTAACTGTTACACTTAGTCAAGTTATGGTTAATAATAGTTTTACTTAGTTCTAGTTACTTATAGTCAGGGTTATTTATAGTTTGCTATATAATATTTGGCGTTATTGATAGTTACAGTTAGTAATAGTTGAAAGTTATTAACACTGTGTTTCTACAGATCATTAGCAGTGATTACAGTTAGTAGTAGTTAATTATGCAGTGGTTAGTAATAGTTGATACTTATAGTTAATTAGTTGTAACACTATTTCAACAGATCGTCGTCAGTGGTGTGCTATCGGCGTGTTGCTTGCCATCCTCTTCGTCGTCATCCTCCTCTTCTTCATCCTCTGATGCCTCCTCCTGTCAGCACAAAACTAGTCTTAATGCTGTGTCTACTGGACTCTGCTGGACTTTACTGGACTCTCTTGGACTCTGCTGCACTCTTCTGAACTCTTCTGAGCTTTACTGAGCTCTCCTACACTCTACTGAGCTTTACTGAACTCTACTAGACTCTGGTGAACTCCACTGGACTTTACAGGACTCTACTGGACTTTACTGAACTCCTGGACTCTTCTTGACTCTGCTGGATTCTGGTGGTTCACTGTCAGAAACGGTGAAACAAAAAGTCAAAAAGCAAAAACCAGTCAGTCTAGTAAAGTCCTGATCCTGAGGTAGCTGGACTGAAGATGTGTAGGACGATAAAACTCTGGAAGTGAAGCATTCTGGGATTTGATGTTATTAAATATGTTACGTCCACCTCCATCAGATAACCTTCTCATTTATAGATCTACACCTGAGGATAGGTAACACACCTGAGGAGTCAGAGAACAATCAGCAAATCAGGCTCCTGGAAAATTGGGAGGCAGGACAAGACCGGAACCGTAAAGGACACCATCAGTCCATTTTAAAACAGCCAACCTTAAAACTTGCTGTTACATACAAACAGTATTTAATATAGTTTAACATCAACATAAGAGTTTAACTCCGGTTAACCTCCAGTTAAACTCTGGTTAACCTCCAGTTTAACTCCGGTTAAACTCCAGTTAACAGCAGATAATTCTCATCATATTTTAGTGAAACTGAACTTGTTTTTATTGAGTCTGCATGAAACAAAAATTGCTTTTTCTTTCAGTAATTAAAATTAAATTAAACAAGAACTGTATTAACTGTTTAAAATCTGGAAACCAAAAGCTTGTTGGTCAGTTTGAACCAGTTACTAGACTCTACTGGACTCTGATATCACAGACAGACTTTACTGGACCACACTGTGTGTACAAGACTTTGCAGGACTCTACTGGACTCTACTAGACTCCACTGGACGTTCTCTTTCCTCTGAGGGGAACTGAAAAGGCACTTTGGTTATTTGAGTGTTTGACTGTTAAAATCATTACAGACATCAAAGGTCAAAGCAGGTGGAAACTTGTTTGATGTGTTTTAATTTTTCATGTTTTAGAAAATAACGTGTGTTTGGATGTTTTATTTAAAGGGCTGAAAATAACCATCTCAACTCCAGTTTATTCCCAGTTGAACTCCAGTTTCACTCCACTTTAACTTTAATGCCTTCAGTTTTACTCCCTTTAAACTCTTAACTCCACTTGGATGCAAGTTTTAACCCCAGTTTAACCCCATTTTAACTTCAGTTAAGCTCCAGTTTAATTTCAAGTGAAGTGCAATTCTAACTTCAGTTTTTCTGCATTTAAACCCATTTTCATTCTCAACTTGAATTCCAGTTTGAACTCCATGTTAACATCAGTTTAACCCTGGTTTACTTCAGGTTGGAGCTCGTTGATGGTTTGTGGAAAGAAAATAATCTTTTGAAAAAATAATGTAAGAACACTAAATCTTCCTGTTTCTGTTGATGTTTTTGTGATTTTTACGTTTACAGTTTGTGTATTTTTGTTTGACTTTAAGTGACTGAATCCATCACTGATGTTTTATTTTTCATTTTGTTTCCTCTAACAATTTATTTTACTGTATTTTATTTTTTGTGTCCTGTACCGTATATAATTAAAACTTCACAATAAAAGCCTTTCTTCAGTGAACCTTTGGTAGGCTTTTAATGTGAAGCAGCAGCAGGAAGTGCAGTGCTGAAGGTTAGCTAGCAAGGTAACTGCTTGTTTGATTTAATTGGTTGAAATCAGGTAACAAGTGAGCTGTAAGACATAGCAGCCATTCACATCGTCCCACACCATCAGGTTTACGGTACGCATGGCGGTAAAATGTACACGTCTGCAGGTGATGAAGTGTTACAAGTTAAAAGTATTTCCTGTTACTGTTTTAATAAAATAAAACCAAAGTATTCATAACTCTGATGAAAATAGAACTAATTAAATACAGAATTACAGGTTATAAACACTCATCTGTAGTGTTTATTCTGTTGACATGTTTTAACACTAACTCTTCATAAATCCATTCAGTCGTTTTCCAACAAATTTCACGAAATAATTTAGTATTTCTTCATTTTTATTTCATGAACTGTCAGATTTCACCTTTGACTGGTCTTAATTAGTGTTTTCTGTCAGACTGAACAGTTTTTTTAATTCAGCTGATTTTCATTAATTAAGCAGAAAGTTTCCTTCAGGTTCAACTGATACTGAAACTGCAGATTTATTTAATGTTTTTAATGTGAAAATAAATCCACGTTTCCTTTCAGAACTGATAATGATAATAACCACTGTATTTTGTTGACACATCATGAATCAGAGTAGCAGAACAGATCAATGACTAAATTACAGCTGAATGAAGACATTTAGTTTGAAGTCAAACTGTGTTATTGATTGGTGAATGAAAACATCATCTGTCTTTATTATTTAGTTTTTTTTTTTATATCAGCAGCTGAGTGAAGTTTTTGTCTGCAGGTGAATTTTATTTCAATAAACTGATTGAGAAAAAAAAAAACAGACTGATCTTTAAAATGTTTTCTGCCTGTTTTCATGATCAGACATTTAACACCATATCTTGCATTTATCAGCATAAATAATGAATGGATGGTGTATAACACACTGTAATGTATTTGTAAGCAAATTTTTAAGAGTTCCCAATGTTTCATAGAAGAGGTTCTAATAACTTAAAGGTGTCTTTAATCTGCTCACAAATAGAGCGACGCCTGCGAGCTAGTTCAGGCAGTCAACTCAAGCTGCATAGCTATAAACACACTTGACATACCTTACTCTCCACAACCATCTACCAAACACACCCTCCCAATTTGGCGCTCTATTTTAACTGCAAAATTTCCCATCTCTCCCTCTGCCTGTCAATGCCACTGCTGCCCTGCATCAGTATTGCCGCTTGTTCTTTCAGCCCCACCACTACCCCAGCATCAACCTGCAGGCTCCGGCTAGGGGGTTTAAGATATTTGCTCATCACTCCCTAATATCTATGTAAACATCTGCAGGGAGTGATGAGGTCGGAGCCTGGACACCAAACTCTGTGTTCTGCTGCTATAATAAACATTTCAAACATGAGTTATCTGATTGAAATACAGTACAGTGTGTTACAAATATATAAATATGATCAATTGTTCATATGCTGCCTATAAATATTTTATGGAGGGGTGGGGGTGAATCTTTACTTCTGTCAGAGTTTGGTCGTGTTCTCAGGGTTTTTTCTGGGAATTTGATTTTTAACAAGGAACTTTATATACAGTTAAAACAATGTTTAGATATTTGTTAGTGTTGTGTAGAGAACAATTTAACAGGAGACATGAAGCTTCAGTTCATTGTTTCTTTAATTTGTCTGAAAATATAAACAAACATGAAAATACATGTGAACTGTACAGAGACAGAAATACTGCAAAGGTTTCTTTAAATACTGTAAATGTTTAGATGAGACACCATACAACCCAGTTCAACACTGTTACTGCATTAAATAACATCACTTTATATCATTTTATATTCGTATTACACCTGAGAGCAGCTCTGAAGGTGAAGAAAAAGTCAAGAAGAATCTAAAACAGAAATGTTTTTCCACTTTTTAATTTCAAGTTGGCAGATTCACCTGCTGATGTGTTCTTCAAATAAGTAACGTCTGTGGTGTTAAAAGTCCCAGCTCAGTCCAGGAAGCAGCTCAGCAATTTGTTGCAGTTTTGTGGAAGCTGCAGTAAAGTACAATTTTAAGTTTGGGTCATTTTGTTATGAACTTGTTCCAGAGTTATAGTTCCAGTTGGACCGGGTGTGCGAAGGTGTGGTTTGGTTATGAAGCAAGGGTCAGGTAGCTACTCTCAGGATGTGTTATAAGTATTCTGGCAGTCTTAGATAGCCTCAGATACTGTTGTGGTCACCTTGGAGGTGTCCTCCGGTGTCGGAGCACCCGGATGGTGGCAGAGGTGTTCTGAGTCAGCAGGTGGGTCACCTGGTCCAGACTGAGACAGGCCACTTTCTCCCCATTCACCTCCAGGATCTCATCTCCAACCGCAAGCAGGCCAGCATACAACTTCTCAGTGCTGCTGTCCACCATGTCTTCCACGTATACGCCTAGAGTACACATTATTATACTGTTAATACACTGTTGACATAGTACTATAACATAGTATCAATACCCTGTTAATGCAGTATTAGTATGATCACAGAACAGACAGAACAAACTGTTAAAAACCAAGAACATGTTGAGTAAACACGACTCTGATTCTGTTCTGAAGTTTTAGTGTAATCAGACCAGTAGCAGCACCAGAAGTAGTAGTAATAGTAGTATTAGTAGTACTGTCAGTATCAGTAGTGTCACTGCTGAACAGCTGAACTTCAAACTAAGAAACTGAACTTTTTGTTTTACTCATGAAGAGTTTTGTCCGCTGGTTCTTTTAACATCACTTTGATCATTTCATATGTGACTTTTCATACATCTGCAACACTGATATTTATCAATATCAATATAATATATATAAAACATTCTTAATACTATCCATCCATCCAGTTTCCACTGCTTATCCTGGTCTGAGTCACGGTGGCACTAAGCAAGTCAAGTCAAGTCCCTTTTATTTATACAGCCACAATCTGCCTCAGAGGGCTTCAGTTGGTACAGCAGACAGCCCCTTCTGTCCTCAGCAAGCAATGTCGTCTAGATGGCCTTCTGCTCAGCCATGTCCTGCAAGCCACGGGACCTGATGGAATATATAATCCTCCAGTGTGTTCTGGTCTGCCCCAGGGCCTCCTCCTCCACAGGGAGGCCTCCAGGAGGATCCTGGTCAGTGGACCTGTGGAGGAAGAGGCCCAGTTCAGACCCAGAACACACTGGAGGATTATACACCGATCAGCCATAACATTATGACCACTGACAGGTGAAGTGAAGAACATTATCTCGTTACAATGGCACCTGTTAGTGGGTGGGATATATTAGGCAGCAAGTGAGCATTTTGTCCTCGAAGTTGATGTGCTGGAAGCAGGAAAAATGGGCAAGCGTAAAGGATGTGAGCGACTTTGACAAGGGCCAAATTGTGATGGCTAGACGACTGGGTCAGAGCATCTCCAAAACTGCAGCTCTTGTGGGGTGTTCCCGGGCTGCAGTGGTCAGTACCTACCGAAAGTGGTCCAAGGAAGGAAAACCGGTGAACTGGCGACAGGGTCATGGGTGGCCAAGGCTCACCGATGCGTGTAGGGGGCAAAGGCTGGCCTGTGTTGTCTGATCCAACAGAAGAGCTACTGTAGCTCAAATTGTGGAAAAAGTTAACGCTGGTTCTGATAGAAAGGTGTCCGAACACACAGTGCATCACAGTTTGTTGCGTATGGGGCTGCGTAGCCGCAGACTGGTCAGGGTGCCCATGCTGACCCCTCTCCACCGCCGAAAGTGCCTACAATGGGCACGTGAGCATCAGAACTGGACCACAGAGCAATGGAAGAAGGTGGCCTGGTCTGATGAATCAAGTTTTCTTTTACATCATGTGGATGGCTGGGTGCGTGTGCATCGCTTACCTGGGGAAGACATGGCACCAGGATGCACTATGGGAAGAAGGCAAGCCGGCAGAGGCAGTATGATGCTTTGGGCAATGATCTGCTAGGAAACCTTGGGTCCTGCCATTCATGTGGATGTTACTTTGATACGTACCACCTACCTAAACATTGTTGCAGACCAAATACACCCCTTCATGAAAACAGTATTCCCTAATGGCAGTGGCCTCTTTCAGCAGGATAATGCGCCCTGCCACACTGCAAAAATGGTTCAGGAATGGTGTGAGGAACACGACAACGAGTTCAAGGTGTTGACTTGGCCTCCAAATTCCCCAGATCTTAATCCAATCGAGCATCTGTGGGATGTGCTGGACAAACAAGTCCAATCCATGGAGGCCCCACCTCGCAACTTACAGGACTTAAAGGATCTGCTGCTAACGTCTTGGCGCCAGATACCACAGCACACCTTCAGAGGTCTAGTGAAGTCCATGCCTCGATGGGTCAAGGCTGTTTTGGCGGCAAAAGGGGGACCTACACAATATTAGGCAGGTGGTCATAATGTTATGGCTGATCGGTGTATATCCCATCAGGCCCCGGGGCAGACTAGAACACACTGCATTATAGATCCCATCTGGTCTGGTAACACCTCGGGATCCTCCAGGAGCTGGAAAACGTCGCTGATTAGATGTTTGGACTACATTTCTCAGCCGGCTGCCACCCGGACCCGAACCCAAACCCATATAATCAACAGAAAATTGATTAGTCAGGTTGTCCTCTCCCTCTGCTGATCAGTAGTAGTATTAGTAGTATTTACAGTAGTATTTGTAGTATCTACAGTACCAGAGTCAGGTCGTACTCTTCCTCTAATGACCAGTAGTAGTATTAGTAGTATTTACAGTAGTATTTGTAGTATCTACAGTACCAGAATCAGGTCGTCCTCTTCCTCTAATGATGATGAATCCGTACATTTGGCTCTTCGGTCGACTAAGTTCCAACAGAAACGTTCCGTCAGAACAAACCTGAAGAACCCGACCGACAGAACGGACTGAACAGGGACGTCCGACGTCCTCGATACTGAGACACCGCTGCAGGAACCTGAGAGACAGACAGACAAACAGAGAGACAGACAGGAAGAGAGTTTTTTTTAAAGTAACTTTATTCTATCAATCTTTCAACAATCCATTTACAAAAATATAACCATCTTCAAAATACAAACAAATAAATCATATCAACTCCACAGAAAAAAATTTTGTAAAAACTTTTACAGAGTCCCCATGAGCCCACATCATGCTGAACTGATCTACATCCTTCAGTTCTTTGTAATAATTCAAATCAATCGTTATTCTGGCTTTCACCATCCTGGTAATTTTACACCAGTCTTCCTCTTCCTGCTTACATAAATAGCCATCTTTGTTTGTCCCAAGATAAAATACATGAGCTGACATTTGTGTGACAGGTAGAGAGACAGACAGACAGATGGACAGGAAGAGAGAGAGAGAGACAGGAAGAGAGACAGAAAGAGTACAGAAGCTCTGACTGGCTGTTACATTTTTATCTCTAGATTATTGGCTGATCTGAGTTTCTCTGGAGAACAGATTATAAAATCAGAAACAGGAGTGTTACTGGTCAGCAGCTGGTCTGTAGTCAGCAGAACGATCCTTCTTCTTCTTCTGCTCCGACCCCAAAGACTGAACTGATGATGATTTCCTCAACTGCAAGAAGGGTGACCCTTGCTGGACAAACAGGAGACATACAGGTCAAACAAGAAGAAGAGGAAGAAGAAGAGGGGTGACCCCTGCTGGACAAACAGGAGACTCACAGGTCAAAGAAGAAGAAGAGGAAGAAGAGGGGTGACCCCTGCTGGACAGACAGTGAAACATGCAGGTCAAGTTAAAAACTCAACAGCTGATAATAAAAATATAATATGATTTTCTCACCACACTGAGTGACTGAACAGACGGTGTTTTCTTCAGGAGGCCAGAGGACTTCCTGGGACATGAGAGGGCAGGGACAGAGTGGGCAGGGTCAGACGCTGTGGGGCGGGGCCGTGAGCTGAGGCGGTCGAGGCTTCCAGTTCGAGTCCTGCTCAGTCTGACAGTGGAGAAAAGACGTTGCAGAGAAAGACGAGAGGATTCGTCTCTCCTTATGAAGCTGAAGGAAACAGAGACGATTAATTATCAGAACTCTGAAAACTCTGTTAGAGAACTGAGACTGATGGTGGAGATGCACTTAAACATAATCCTAGACCTTATTGAGTGGATCAGGAATCGGTCAGACTGATTCACATTAAATAAAGTTTGTCAGTTATAAAACTCATTCATTCAATCTCAGTTACCTTACATACACATTTTTCTACTCGGTTCAGTGTAGAAAAGTTTAAAGATTTTATATTTGGGAAAAACAGAGCGCTAATATCAGATCAGTTCTGTTTATCAGCAGATACTCTGTGTTGGAGCCAGTTCTATGTTTAGCATGCTTGATGTCACGGCCCCAGTATTTTCACTTGTGTTTCCTTATGTTTCCTATTTTCCCCTGTGTCTCCTGTGCTCCCCTGTCTGTCTGTCTGTGGTGTGGGCATGGCAATCCCAGATTTCTGTCTCCACCTCTGCCCTGCCCCAAGGCCATTCGCCTGAGGTTCCCTGCTCCACTGTACTTCAGTCTTCAGTCCACCTTTCCCCTTGGATTTCCCTGAATTCTCCCTGCTTGCCTGCCTGATAACCCCGAAGGTAGCTCCAGCCTGCCAATGCAACTCACCCTCATCTGTCTGTCCAGCCTGGCTCCTCTGCCCTCTGTTTCTGCCAGCCAACCTCTCCTTGTCTCTCCACCTCCATTTCCATGTTTCCCTACAAATCCTTATTTCACCGTAGCCCTGTGTCTGGGTCCTGTGTTTGGGTCCACTTTGCAAAACCATAACACTTAAATTATTATTTTACTGAATTAGTTATTTTTATGTATCCTAATATTATCAGTTGCTGATAAATATTCCTTTTTATGTTTACATCATTGATCTGTCCCACCGGGCCCTTTAATGGAACGCCACCAGTAGATGGGACGGTGGTTCGGGTGAGAGCTCCAGTGGAGCAGAGGGGCAAACCTGTGGATGTGTGTAGATGCATATATTTAATGATTCTTGTTTGTTTCTGACATTATTGTAACTAAGTGCACATAAATAAGGACACGTGTCGGCTGTACTTAACTGCTCCTGATGTGACTTGAAAAAGTCACAACATTAAGTCAAAAACGGCCTGGATTACATCTGAAGGAGGCCACTATGTTAGATTGTTTAATTGACCGGACTGCTGCCGGGATTTTGATGTTTCATGAGTAACACAACGAAAGCATTGCATTGCTTGTTGCGCAGAAATGTTCTCTCCCGACGCTGTTCTACGATCAAACATTATGCAACTGTTCAGTGTGGTTGGAGGTTTGATGCGGCATAGAAAGCAATCTACACTATCGAATGACTACATGAAATCATTACTGAAATAACAAGCTCAATATGGAGATTGTTGTTGCAATAGAAGCTCTGAATGCAAGGGACTCACTCGAAATACTGAACTAATTAATGATGAAATGATGACAATGATGATAAAAGTGAAAACAAAAATGGATGTGCCTGACAGTAAATCACTCACGCAAACTCGGAGTGTGCACTCATAAAATGAATGACATTAAAGCAATGATTCAAGATGACGCTGATGTTGAAAATATGAATGAAGGTGTTGCTGAGTTTCACAAAGTGCTGAATGAATTTAAACTGCGTGAATCTGTTCAAACCTTGCTGGCTGATGACGTGAGAGAAAATGAAACAATTGACTGGTATGAGCCAAAGATGGATAGATATATGAATTTCTGGATGAAGTGGATATGTGGTTAAAATCCCACTCTGACCCACAAACACTTGTTGATCCACATGACAGAACGTTCAAACAAGTCAAAGACATCAAAAGTATCAAAGATCAGTTCAAAGGTATCGGACTCAGACTAAAGTTGGATCGGTGCATCCACAGTTGACCTGCTGTTTCCAAAGTCAAGAATGAACTTTCAATGTCAACGTTTCAGCCAACATCAGGTGAGAAGTCCTCAAAGAAAAAAAAAAATTAATTTGAGCATCTACAACTCTTTGACAACTGGACAATCTCCATCTGCTGAGGAAGATCATGTGAAATAGTAGAAAACTCCTCTACAGCTACTGAGTGGACCTTGTGGTGAGATTGTTCTGCCTACTGTTAATCAATGATATTGATCAAACAACCTGACAAACCCAACAGTTCAATTCATCCAGTTTGAAACTAGACTCAGGCCAGTTTATGAAACTATCAATAAACCAGTTTAATCTGATGCAGCTGATCTCACAGTCATTGTTTTGTCAAAGTTTTTTTATTGTAAATCCAGATGAGTCTGAAATCTAAAATGTTCAGCTGACAGTTTGTTCAGTAATTAGGTTGGTCCTGTCACACACTCGCATGGTTTCTCCTACCATTGCTATGCTGATGACACCCAGCTATTCTTGTCATTCCCTCCATTGGACACTCAGGTGGAGACATCCCTGTTGACCTGGCTGACATCTCGGAGTGGATATCAAGGCACCACCTAAAGCTCAACCTGGACCAGACTGAGCTTGTGTTTGTCCAGACCTGTCCACCACCATGACAACACTGTAATGGTGCCAACTCGGACGGCGAGGATCCTGGGAGTGACCCTGGATGATGAACATGGCAGCAGTAGCTCCTGTCGATTCCTCCTTTACAACATCAGGAGGTTGAACACCGCTCCTCCCCAGGGAGGCAGCCCAGGTGCTCATCCAGGTATTTCAATCAATCAACAACTTCATTTGTCCTCAGTGAGGCAATTGGTTATGCAGCAGTGGGATGCATACATTTAGCACACATAAAACACAGGGCACATAATTACAACACTAAGACCCCAAAACATAAATACACAGTAAAAATACTCGGTCAATTAAAAAGATAAAAAAACAGTAACAAAACATTATGCAAATAACTGTTTTCCTCCCAGAGTTAAGGAGCGAGATGGCAGCAGGTATAAAGGAGTGGTTCTGTTTGTTTTAGCTAGTGGAAGTCTGAGGAGGGTACCAGATGGCAGAACCTGAAACTGTTGATGCGGACCAAGGATGCGGCAAGTCAACCCAGACCCAGCCCATACCTTGTGTTGTGAATACAATACGTTATGAAGTGTAACGTTTTCTATTTTGAAATACATACATACAATATTGATCAATAATTTGTTTGTGACATTGAATATACAGTGTAGCTGGAGATCATTCTGTCCCCTGATGAATGTGGTTTTAATCTGGCATAAATCTCCCTATCGTTGACATCGTTGTCATGGCGACATTAACTGCTGAAAAGAGTGCTGTGTGTTGTTGCTGTCGAGTTCACGCAGTAACATTACACCGGAGAATTTGCTATCAGCTCCTAAATCGCAGATACAGAATGTGTCTCGTTTTCTCTAGTACACGATTTCTACGACTGGTGTAAATGTAAGAACATGTGCAGCATTCCATCGCCAATGATGTGAATGTCATTGTCAAAATTTACCAAGAAAAGAAAAGTTGACCAAGAAAACCGTGTATTCAAAGAGGAGTGGACAGACAAATATGCGTTCATTTTGCCCCAATCCTGCACAAAGCCCATGTGTTTGATTTGCACAGAAACAGTTGGGATTGTGAAGAGTGGTAATTATGGTGATAATGTAAAACGTCACTGACACCAAGCATAGCCATTTCGAACAGTAGTATCTACAGAACAGCAACTGATTGCAGGCAAACAATGCCATTTCTCCTACTAGGCTCAAATGTATTTTGACTATCTTGACTGTCTTGAACTTGAATGTATGTTGCTTAAAAGTTATAAATGAGTTCATGTTAAATGTTATTTTGTTATTGCCAATTGTTCCGGACCTCTGACCTTGAAGAAAAAGCAGATGCGGACCTTTGAGTAATAAGTTTGAGAACCCCTGATGTAAAGGATGGGAACAAACAGACGGAGACATACCCCACCTCCGCATGACTTGCTGGTGGCTGTGGTCTCGCAGTTGGTGCGAAGTGGAACCCCCCCCCCCCCCTTTTTTAGTTATTTGTTTTAGAGGGATATACTCCCAGTTTTGGATGATATCGAGCTCTTGCTCCTACGTGGTTTGAATGCACTTGTTGCAAGTCGCTTTGGAAAAAAGCATCTGCCAAATGAATGTAATGTAATGTAGATAATAAGCTGAACTGTTTGTTTAGTACAGATGTAGTGATGCTGCAGTGTTGTATCTACGGCGACATGTCAGTCTACTTGTGAAGTGTTTACTGTTGGATCAAGACTTCCAGCAGGGCGTTACACAGACTCAGTTTGGGTTTGAACTCACTGTTCAGGAAGTGAAGTGTCGTCACTGTGAAGCTCTGCTCTCATTGGCTGTCTGACCTGTCCATAGCTGCTGCTGTCTGGGGTGGGTGGGTCTTGGCTCGCAGCTGTAAACCAATCAGAGGATGATAGTGTGTGTTTACAGATGTGTGATATAATGTAACCTGTTTATCAAATACTGCAGATGACAGCATATCAGAAGAATGCAGGAAGTGTTAGTGAGGTCAACTGATGAACACTCACTTTCAAATCTTAAAATCAGATCATTTTTCAGAACTTGTTGTCATGACGATAGTTTGCCTGGATGAAATGGATATAACATATTATTATTACATTTCTGACAGAGTCGGATGAAGGAGGGCAGCTCAGAAAACAACCAGGACTGACAACAAAAACACTCTGGAGCTCTGAAGCAAAGTTTGGTTTGTGAAAAAGGAGAAGATGGATCCACACACAGGTAAAGTGGTTAGATGTAGGGCAGCAACTAACTGAAACTTGTAATGAAGCTGAGTGAGGCCTTCTGCTCATGTAGCTGACAGTTCAGTCTCTGTTTACATGACTTACTGTGGCTGTTCCAGTCAGACATGATGGCTGCGCAACAATGTTATTCAATTAAAATAGATTACAAAAATATTATGTGACTACTCAACTAATCTGCAAAAGCTTGCAACTAGTAAAAATGAGTAGGCGTGAAACCCAGACTATACACTACACACTGACTACTACTTCTGTCTATATGATACATCAGCACTCTATGAAGTGGCTGACAGTATCTGTATACTGTAACTGTGGTTTATCTGACTGTATGTAAACAGTTTATATGTCATGTATTGACATGTAAATGTTCTCACCTGTTGTCTCTGAGCCTGTTCCTGAGGAAGAGGAGGAGCTCTTCATCCTGAGATCCAGACCTCCATCCTTCACACAGGGCCTCCTCTCCTTCAGCTCTGGCCCAGATCGGCGCTCTCTGTGGGGCTTGGCTGCTGCATGTCTCCCCTGCTCCTCCTGGTTCAGATTCTGCCCTGATTTTGTGCCATTGAGCCTGACACTCTGTGACATCAGTATTGATGTCACATGAGGAGAAGATGAGGAGGATGGGCATTTGAACATGGGTGGCACAAAACATGAGGGCTGAGCTGGTGTGGTCAGTTGGTTGGGGCCATAGGGGTTGATTGGCAGGTCTGTGGTAGGTGTGGCCTGAGGCAGGGTCACCTTGTTTTCATTAAGTTCCACCTGATTGGTCATCCTCATCACCTGCTTGTTAGCAACACCCCCACTCCCTCCCCCTCCCCCGCTGGTATCACCAGGTGTGACACAGCCAATGTAGGTCTCTCTGATTGGCTCAGTTCTGTACAGACTCCACCCTCGGTTTTCAGGTACAGGTGTGTGTAGACGGAGGTTCAGGTTGACTCCGCCTCCTAAAACTGTCCCACAGGAATCACACTGCCCTGCCACTCCCATTGGCATCCGTCCTCTCTGCTGTCTGTCAACAACATGCCCTGTACCCTGCAACCCCGCCTCCGCCTTGACGTACAGGTTCAGGTCTGGTTTGGAGACCAGGACACCTGTCCCTCGCTGCCCTGCCCGTCTCCTCTGCCGCTCCAGGTAACGACACTCTGCCTCCGTCTCAGTCTCATCCTCAAATCGCAGGCGACGAGTCGGAGATGCTGCAGGGGGGCGTTGCCTCGTCAACCTGACAGCTGATTCACTGCTAGACGAGTCACTCAGGTGTCCTGACAAAGAGTTCACACCCTCCAACCTCACCTGGACAACAGGATGCAGCCTGACCCCCGACCTGTGCAAAAACCACAGTTAGAGGGTGCCAGAGTCCAGACAGCAGTCCTGGGATCAATATACTGTGAAGCATTTACTGAAACATGTGCAGTCAGTATCATTATGACATGATGTAATGTCAGATAGTATAGATAGATAGTAAAGATATGACAGGTTGTTATTATTGGCTCTACCTGTGCGGGACACAGTGTAACAAAGTGTGATGGAGCATAACAAAGCGTGACAGAGCATAACAAAGCGTGACGGAGTGTAGCAGGTGTGGTGGAACATGACGGAGTGCAACAAAGTGTGACAAAGTGTGACGGAGCATAACAAAGCGCGACGGAGCATAACAAAGCGTGACGGAGTGTAGCGGGTGTGGTGGAACATGACGGAGTGCAACAAAGTGTGACAGAGCATAACAAAGCGCAACGGAGCATAACAAAGCGTGGCGGAGCATAAAGTGTGACAGAGCACAACAAAGCGTGACAGAGCGTGATGGAGCATAACAAAGTGTGATGGAGTGTAGCAGGTGTGGTGGAACATGACGGAGTGCAACGAAGTGTGACAAAGTGCAACAAACTGTGATGGAGCATAACAAAGTGTGACAGAGTGTAACAAAGCGTGATGGAATGTAACAAACTGTGACAGAGTGTAACAAAGTGTGACGGAGCATAGCAGGTGCGGTGGAGTGTAACAAAGTGTGATAGAGTGTAGCAGGTGTAGTGGAACATGACAGTGTAACAAAGCGTGATGTAGCATAACAAAGTGTGACGTAGCATAACAAAGTATGACGGAGTGTAAGGAAGTGTGACGGAGCATAGCAGGTGCAGTGGAGTGTAACAAAGTGTGACAGAGTGTAACAAACTGTGACGGAGTGTAACAAAGTGTAAAGGGGTTTAACAAACTGTGACGGAGTGTAGCAGGTGTGGTGGAGTGTAACAAAGTGTGACGGAGTGCAACAAAGTGTGATGGAGCATAATAAAGCGTGACGGAGGGCAACAAAGTGTGATGGAGCGCAACAAAGCGTGATGGAGCGCAACAAAGTGTGATGGAGCATAAGAAATCGTGACGGAGCGCAACAAAGTGTGACGGAGCATAACAAAACGTGATGGAGCATAACAAAGCGTGATGGAGCATAAGAAATCGTGACGGAGCGCAACAAAGTGTGACGGAGCATAACAAAACGTGATGGAGCATAACAAAGCATGATGGAGCATAACAAAGCATGACGGAGCGCAACAAAGCATGACGGAGCATAACAAAATGTGATGGAGCATAACACAGTGTGACGGAGCATAACAAAGCGTGACGGAGCATAACAAAGTGTGACGGAGTGTAAGGAAGTGTGACGGAGCATAGCAGGTGTGGTGGAGTGTAACAAAGCGTGATGGAGTGTAACAAACTGTGACGGAGTGTAACAAAGTGTGACGGAGTTTAACAAAGTGTGATGGAGTATAGCAGGTGCGGTGGAGTATAACAAAGCGTGATGGAGTGTAACGAGGAAATCACAGGTTCGTCATACTGTCCTGTAATGACATTACAGCGTTTCAGCTCGTCTGTGATTGGTCCGTCTCATCACCAACGAAGTTACAACACAAAACAGAACAAAATACATTTACAAACTCAGAGCAGCTGAGTTCACAGCGCTGCAGAACAGCAAACAAACAACCACAGACGTTCACAGAGGAACAGGAGAAATCAGGATACTGAAACACTTTGGTTGGTGGTTTTGGTTCAATATTGAAAAACAAGACTCCCTGTTTTGTGCTTCAAGTCAGAGTTGACTTTTTCAATATTTAATTATCAAGAACCAAAGAAACTCCTTCATTCCTGAACCTGAACACAGAGACTGAGGATCTAAACAGAAGCAGAGAAACTGTTTCACTGATACGTTCCTTTAAAACATTTCCCCACTACATTAAAATATCAAACATCATTCTGGAAGAAGTATGTTTCTTTAAAGACTGTTGTGAAGTTCTAAATTAGAGAAACAAGAAGAGAAACACAAACACACACACATATACTGTTTGTTATGTGTGTGTTACTCACTGTGTGTGTGTGTGTATGTGTGTGCATATGCGTGTATGTGTGTGTTACTCACAGTGCGTGTGTGTGTGTGTGTGTGTTACTCACAGTGTGTGTTTGTATGTGTGTGCATATGTGTGTTACTCACAGTGCATGTGTGTGTGTGTGTGTGTGTTACTCACAGTGTGTGTGTGTGTGTGTTACTCACAGTGTGTGTGTGTCGGGGGTCAGCAGGTTGTGGTCGGCTCTCAGAGGAACGCAGCGACGCTTCATACGACCTCCGTCCTCAAACTGCTGCTGCCGCGGCAACCGAGCTGACACAAAGAGACTGAACACACCCACACATACACACACACACACACACACACACACACACACAGGGTGGGGGAGGGGAGAGGTGACATCAGCAGCTCTGATTGGTCGGTGTGACAGAGGAAGGAGGATTAAACTGAGCAGCTCGTCAGGACTAATTAACCTGACGAGGCCACAGACTGTTTACATCAGCACTCACTGTGTGTGTGTGTGTGTGTGTGTGTGTGTGTGTGTGTGTGTGTACCTGTGGTTGTTTTTGTCTCTCAGAAGAATCTCAGAATCATTCAGAACAAAACCTGAAGAATGGAAAACAAGATGGCTGACAGTTCGTCACAGTCTGGTTTTTCATTGGGTGAAATGAATTCTCTTCCAATCACATGTGAGATGATTAAATATGTGAAGGTGAGCTGGCAGTATGAGGAGTCACAGGTGTTTTATTTACCCAAAAAGGAATAAAAGGATCTATAAAAGAGAAGAACCAAACAGACTGAACTCGAACAGGAACCAAGTGGATTTACCTGCTGATCAGTGTTCTGGTGGAGAATAGGTCATGTGACACCTGGATCATATTCTTCATATATGTTTTTTTTTTTTTTTTAATCTGAATCCAGGGTCTAAGGACAGATGGGTCGTCTGCTGTACAGATTCGAAAGTCCCTTGAGCTAAAATGATTTGTGATATTGGGCTGTATAAATAAAGTTGACTTGACTTTGAAACACAAACACTAACAACTAAACTACAAAACAACACAGAACTATTTATTTAGCAGTTACAACAAAACAAAAGTACCAACAAAACTCAAAATCACCCCAAACAGAGATGTCCCTCCAGCAACCCAAACTACCCTAACTAAAAACAAACTAACCCAAACTAACTGAACTAACTGTACAGAAGGTAACTAATGTGCTGTCAGGATAAATATAAATAATACTAAATAATATTAGTCAAGCCCCGCCCCCTGTCCTGAACACCTGTGGTCTACCTGTGCCGTTGTGCTCTCTGCTCTCTGATTGGCTGTCATTCAAGTGTTTCCTCTGGTTGGTCAGCAGGTGTTGGAGGATCCTACGATTCACCTGGACCCTCTGACTCAGAGACAGGATGCTGCTCCTCCTCAGCTCCTCCTGCAGGCTCACATGATCTCCACCAGGTGTGATGCAGATCAAAGTGTTCCCCAGGTGTTTGGGGGCGGAGCACGTGTAGGACGAGTTGAGGTCGAAGCTCATCAGACTGTCCAGGTCGGTCTGTGAGTGGACCTCACCTGCTGAGACGCAGTGGGACACAGGTGACTCCTCATCACTGCTGCAGGAGGCAGAGCCAGCAGGTGGTGGGACCAGGTCCAACACCTGTGTTCCAGAGCTTCTGGACCGCATCACCAGGTGAAGAGTGGCGTCAGGTGACAGGAAGTAGGTGTCAGGTCAGAGTGAGTTTGTTTGAGCAGGTGAGGATCATCACACCTGCAGGAGGAGAGGAGGAGGAGAGGAGGAGGAGAGGAGAGGAGAGGAGAGGAGGAGGAGGAGGAGGAGGAGGGGAGAAGTGGAGAGGAGGGGAGTGGAGGAGGAGAGGAGGAGGAGAGGTTGGAAGATGGAAAACAAATGGATTTTTCTGACATTATTGACGTGAAGTACAAATAATTTGTGTTGAACCTAAAATGTTTCTTTCAATCTATTAACATTCGAATCAGTTTCAATCCAACAAACGAGTTTGTCCATCTTTAAGACAGAAGCTGGTCCACCATGAAGACACACAGGTCCAACACAGGAGGGTCAACTCCATGTGAAGGACAGCTGTGTCCACATGTTGGACAGACAAAACAGATGTTTGGAAGAGGACTGAAGGAGGACAAACATCAATCAGCAGACTGTATTATAATATAAAGTGTTGATCAGAAGGCCAACAGACTGACATCACACTCACCTCCCTCAGTAATTGGTCAGCTGTGTAGAGGTGTGACACGTCTGTTTGTGTCCCGTTTCATGTGACCAGCTGAGGTCGACAGGTGAGATTGTGGTCATGTGACACGTTATCTCCATATTTAAACCATATGTGTTGTTATCCCCCACTGAAGTCCAGCTGACTCAGCACTTCTAGATACTTCTACTACAACTACTACTACTACTACTACCATTACTACTACTATTATTAATACTACTAATACTACTATAACTGGTAATACCTGTAGTACTGTGACAGAGTATTACTACAGGCAGTAAACAGACTGAACTCAGTGAACAGAACACTTTTATTCCCTGGATGTTAATTTATGAGACGTGAAGCTGAAAGCAGCAGACACATGTATACCTGAGCAGGTAACACACACACACACACACACAGATAGATGCTTCAGCAGAGTGAACAAACTGCTACAAGAGACTTGTTGTAGTCTTAGTCATTGTTCAGACTGGCGGAGTGATACGCAGTGAAGTGATGTGTCACGTTGGTTGTCAGAGTTCTGTTTTCCTACAGTCAAAGTGTTCATTAAAGTGGACCAAGTGACTCTGTAGAAACTGTTTTTACTTCATGACCTGAAAGTAATTTTAATTTAACTTAATCGTTTACAGTAAATGCTCAGAGTTACAGAAACATCAGATCCAGATCTCATAAACCTGGACCTGCTCTCTGTACTCTGATAGAAACCTGGATCTGGTCTCTGCAGTCCTCTCACAGACACCAGCAGCCTGTTGCACCAGCTATACGTAAGTTCTCTCTTAAGTTAGGGTGCAAAGTCCACACTAAACGATACGAAACTAGTTAGTTTGATCCTAAAGCAGATGTTTGGTTGCACCGCGGAGACGTAAGGTTCATCTTAGCTTCTCTGGTGTAAAGTCCACAATAACCAAAATACTGTTTTCACCTCCTGTGGTCAATAATATTACCGTGTTGTCTCTCGTGCCCATTTGTCTTTGAACACTTTACTACACAATAGCAAAGAGGCTAATGGCTAAAAATAGCTAACGTTAATCACCAAACAACAACTAAAAGGTATGTAAACTAGGACAAAGCATCATGAACAGGTGATAAATACAACCTTAATCTACAGCTGGAGCTGAATAACAGCGACATCGAGTGGTGAAACTGTGAACTACAATGCAGGGTGATATAATGGGGCCCTATTGGGCAGATGAAACTGTAACGTTATAACAAACACATAATGACACCCTACACAATAATACACAATAATACACTATAATACACGATAATACACAATAATACAAGATAATACCCAATAATAGATGGTAATACACAATAATACACTACAATACACAATAATACACTATAATACACGATAATACACAATAATACATGATAATACACAATAACACGATAATACATCTCAAGGTTTCCCCTGTCTGTCTGTCTTCATTAGTCTTACCTGTAAATCACTAACCCTTACCTGCAGATCTTCCCTCTGTCTGTCTGTCTGTCTGTCTGTCTGCAGCCTCTCTCTCTCTCTCTCCACATGTTTTGGGTCTAACCGTTGCCCCGGGAGACACTCAGACCAGCATTTGATTGGCTGCTCTCAGATGCTTCCGGTGAATGTTGGAGAAACTGATTGGTGGAGCTCAACATACCCCACCTCCTGTGGGCGAAGCCTCCAGGAGAGCAGAGGAAGTGTTTGTGTTTCTTCTTCTGGTATTTCCTGTGTTGATTTAAGGAGCTGAGAGCGGCCGAGCTTCAATACTGCAGCTGCTGCTCACTTCCCCTCACACACTGACCCAGAAAATACAGACAGACACAAGACAACTGACCCACAGACAGACAACAGACCCACAGACAGACAACTGACCAGGAAAAAGGCATCATGCTGAACTCAGACTGACATGTTGAGTTAAACGTGCATATTTTCAGTATCAGCCCTGGACACGTGCACAACTAATGTGCACGCACATCTCAATGAATATTGATTTTCTGTAGATAAATAATATGATAATAACAAATAATATGACAGCAGGATAAACAGTTTGATCAACACGATGGAGGAGATTTATCCTGCAACTAGCTCAGCTGCTGCTGACTCACCAAAACTACAAACCTGAAACACAGAGATCAACACATATCTGATGACCACTTCTTGTGTGGTGTTTCATTCAACATGTTATTAACACCAGGTCTTGTTTCAGGTCCTGTAGATGTTGTTATTAACGCCATGTCATGTTTCATGTTTCAGGTCCTGTAGATGTTATTAACGCTGCCTCATGTTTCAGGTCATGTTTCAGGTCCTGTAGATGTTATTAACACTGTGTCATGTTTCATGTTTCAGGTCCTGTAGATGTTGTTATTAACGCAGCGTCATGTTTCAGATCATGTTTCAGGTCCTGTAGATGTTGTTATTAACGCTGTGTCATGTTTCATGTTTCAGGTCCTGTAGATGTTATTAAAACTGTGTCATGTTTCATGTTTCAGGTCCTGTAGATGTTGTTATTAATGCAGCGTCATGTTTCAGATCATGTTTCAGGTCCTGTAGATGTTGTTATTAACGCTGTGTCATGTTTCATGTTTCAGGTCCTGTAGATGTTGTTATTAACACTGCGTCATGTTTCAGATCCCACACATTCAGTTCAGTCAGAGTTTTAAATCAGTGTTTCTTTCTGTTAGCTGACTGTTTAATAGTTAGCTAGTTAAATGTCTGCAGGAGATAAACAATGTGATGAACCAAACTGTGATGATTTAACAGTCACTTTTCTATTAAAAGACTTGTGCTGTAATCATAAACTGAACTGATTTAATCCTTAATTCTCACAGTGGGACCATATTAATCTCATTCATTCATTTTATTCAGTCAGTTTGGTTTATTCTGGGGTGTTCTTTTTCTCTAAAAAGTTTATGAAATCTGAGAAATTATATCACATTTGGTGTAATTCCTCCTGCAGCCTCATTTGATCTAAACTGTATAACATGAAGTCCTGAAAGTTTCACAGCATTTCTACAATTGTTTAAAGCTATATAAAATTCCTGAAACTAATGAAAACTGTAAACTCTTTGCACTTTATTATTGTAATCAGGCTGATATTATGCTTTATCTCATTTTATGTAGCCTACTATATTTAAGTTATTTGTATTCTACGTTTGTTTTACTGTGACAATACACATCTTCCTATGCTAACTTTAGTCCCTCCCAAATTGATCATCTTGTTGATAGTGCTGCAGGCTCACTGCAAATGACACTCGACTCTGTTGCCCCTATAAAAAAGAAGGTAATAAAACAGAGGAGGTTAGCTCCATGGTATAACCTGCAAACCCGCAAATTAAAGCAAACATCGCGAACACTTGAAAGGAAATGGCGTTCCACCAATCTGGAGGAATCACGTTTAGCCTGGCAGGATAGTCTTAAAACTTACAGGACATGTCATGATCCCAAGGACCCTAGTGTGGACTTGTGTGTTTTTTGGTTTTGTGTTTCCTGTTTTACTTTGAAATTACTGTTCTTGTTTCATTGTGTGCTGTTTATTTCCTGTCTTTGTTCTTTTCCCACCTTTTTTGATTGATTGCACCTGTGTCTTGTTACTCACCTGTGTCTGTTTCCCTCATTGTCTCCTCCCCTATATTTACCGGTCCTCTCCCTTTGTTCTCTGTGGCGTCATTGTCGGTGTTTCCTAGTGTGGTTGTTTCCCTGCGTTCGGTTCTTGGTGATTTGTGGATTATGTGATTCATTGTGATTCCTTGTGGTTCTTTGTGTTGGATGTTCCAGTGTTTGATGTTTTGGATGTTGCTGTTGATCTCCTCGTGTCTTGTTCCTGGTGTTTCCCTGCCAGAGCTTAGTAAGTTTTTGTTGTTTAAATAAACCTTTGGACTGATTCAGCCTCCTCGCCTGTCTGCAATTGGGTCCTCTCCCTGCTACCTGATATGGCTTGTCGTGGCAAGGCCGCCTCGAAGGCCTTTCATGATAGGACGGCCCTCCATAATGCTAGAGCAGCCTACTACTCATCATTAATAGAGGAAAATAAGAACAACCCCAGGTTTCTGTTCAGCACTGTAGCCAGGCTGACAGAGAGTCACAGCTCTGTTGAGCCATGTATTCCTATAGACCTCAGTAGTAACGACTTCATGAGCTTCTTTAATGATAAAATTCTAACTATTGGAGACAAAATTCAGCACCTCCTGCCCTCAGTTGGTACTGACTTATCTTCAAACACAGGAACCTTTGAAACAACTGTAAAACCTGATGTACATTTAGACTGCTTCTCTCCCATCAACCTTAATCAACTAACTTAAATGATTTCTTCATCTAAGCCATCAACGTGTCTTAGACCCCGTCCCAACTAGGCTGCTTAAAGAAGTTTTACCCTTAGCACTTCTTTACTAGATATGACCAATCTGTCCTTATTAAAAGGCTATGTGCCACAGTCCTTTAAAGTAGCTGTAATTAAACCTCTTCTTAAAAAGCCCACTCCAGGGGTTTTGTCAAATTATAGACCTATATCTAACCCTCCTTTTCTTTCTAAGATCCTTGAGAAAGCAGTCGCCAATAAGTTGTGTGACTTTCTACACAATAATAAGCTATTTGAGGATTTTCAGTCAGGATTTAGAGTGCATCATAGCACAGAGACAGCACTGGTGAAAGTTACAAATGACCTTCTAATTGCATCTGACAAAGGACTTGTCTTGTTAGATCTTAGTGCCGCATTCGATACCATGGACCATCACATTCTATTACAGAGACTAGAACATTTAATTGGCATTAAAGGCACCGCACTAAGCTGGTTTAAATCCTATTTATCAGATCGATATCAGTTTGTACATGTTAACGATGAATCCTCTATGCACGCCAAAGTTACTCACGGAGTTCCACAAGGTTCTGTGCTTGGACCAGTTCTATTCACCTTATATATGCTTCCTTTAGGCAATATTATTAGGAAGCACTCCATAAATTTTCATTGTTATGCAGATGATACCCAATTATATTTATCGATCAAGCCGGGATGAAACAAGTCAATTAGCTAAACTTCAAGCATGCCTGAAGGACATAAAAACCTGGATGACCTGCAATTTTCTGATGTTAAACTCAGACAAAACTGAAGTTATTGTACTTGGCCCCTAACACCTTCGAAACACATTATCTAAAGATATAGTTTCTCTAAATGGCATTGCCCTGGCCTCCAGCGCCACCGTAAGGAATCTTGAGTTATATTTGATCAGGATATGTCCTTTAACTCCCACATAAAACAAACTTCAAGGACTGCCTTTTTTCACTTATGTAACATTGCAAAAATCAGGCACATCCTGTCTCAAAAAGATGCAGAAAATCTAGTCCATGCATTTGTTACGTCTAGGCTGGATTATTGCAACTCTCTATTATCAGGTTGCCCCAATAAGTCCCTTAACACTTTCCAGCTAATCCAGAATGCTGTGGTACATTTACTGACAAGAACCAGGAAAAGGGATCATATTTCTCCAATATTAGCTTCTCTACACTGGCTCCCTGTAAAATCCAGAATAGAATTTAAAATCCTTCTCCTCACTTTCAAAGACCTTAATGGTCAGGCACCATCATATCTTAAAGAGCTCATAGTACCCTATTACCCCACTAGAGCACTGCGCTCCCAGAATGCAGGGTTCCTTGTGGTTCCTAGAGTCTCCAAAAGTAGAATGGGAGCCAAAGCCTTCAGCTATCAAGCTCCTCTTCTGTGGAACTAGCTCCCAGTTTGTGTATGGGAGGCAGACACCCTCCTCACATTTAAGAGTAGGCTTAAGACTTTCCTCTTTGATAGAGCTTATAGTAGGGCTGACTCAGGTGAACCCTGAGCCACCCCTTAGTTATGCTGCTATAGGCCTAGACTGCCGGGAGACTTCCCATGATGCACTGAGCTCCTCTCTCCTCTCTCCTCCTCTCTCTCTCCATCTGTACGCACTCTTATCCCATTAATGATTGTTACTAACTCGACTGCTTCCCTTTTTCTCCTCTCTCTCCTTCTGTTGCTTTCTGCAGGTATTTCTGCCGCCGGAGCTGTAGAGTCTGGATCTATGGTTGCAGGCCACCTGCTGCCCCCGTGTTCCTGCTCAACAGCCGCTGCTGCTATTGTTGTTATTGCTCTTATTATTAGTATTACTATTATTATATTGCTAATAGTATTATTTTTATTAATATTAACATCAATACCATTACCACGACTATTACTTTAACTCTCTACGTAGAACTGTACTGTACTACTGTATGTTCTCTTTCCTTCTGCTCTCTCTCTCTCTCTCAACCCAACCGGTTGAGACAGATGACCGCCCACCCAGAGCCTGGTTCTGGTTCTGCTCGAGGTTTCTAAAAGGGAGTTTTTCCCTGCCACTGTCGCCTAGTGCTGCTCATGGTTGGGTCTCTGTAAATACAAAGACTCGGTCTAGACCTGCTCTATATGAAACGTGCCCTGAGATAACCTTGTTAACCTTATTATGTCATTCTATATATCATATAACTCTTATGTGACTCTGTACTATTCTAATATCTTATACCCCATTATTAGTATTGTGTACAACATTATTCTACCATAAAGTAAAGTAGAATACCACACTGTGCAAAGTGACAAAGTCAAATAAATATATATGATTATATTTTTCACATAAAACACATCAACGCACTTAAAGAACATTTACACTGGCTTCTTATTTCCATGTATTGTAGTTTGTTCTACTTACTGGTCGGGTCTGTATACTTCCTATATTTTTTTGATTTATGACGTCTGGAACACCTGACCTTTTGTTTTAAATGAAACTTGAATCAAGTTTGAAAAGAAAAACTTTTCAAAATGGTGTTGAAAAGATAAAACTCACCAAAAAAAGGAGTCCTTGTCGGTGATCCCGCTCCTACAACTCCCACAATGCACCTGGTCCAGGAAATGACGTAGCAGCGCTGCCGGCACACCGTCGTTTACCCGCGTGTGTAGTGTGTAGTGTGTTGTGGTGGTGCAAACATGGCGGCTCCTCTGGAAGTGATAGTTAGCAGTGACTCCGGCTCTCAGCTATGGAACAGCACCGTGTTCGACCTGCACAGCGGCTCCAGCCTGCTGTCTTACCGGGGAGGGAACAGCTCGGCCCGGACGCTGACCGTCCTCAGCGGGCAGTACCTGCTGTCCGCCCAGGTGGGCAAGAACTTCATCAACGTGTGGGAGATCCAGAGGAAGGTACGGGCTGTCACATTTTAACACACCTAGAGAGACCTGAACACATCAGAATACACCTGAACACAGCAGAACACGCCTGCTGCATGTCACCCCACTAACGCAGCGTCCAGTGCGGGGACAGGTGGCGGGGATAGGTGGCGGGGATAGCCCTGAATCACTCCTGAACACAGACAGACAAAACATCACCAACCTCATTCAAAAATCAGTCATTTTTAACACGACGCCCGCCTGCAAACACAAATACACCTCTAAAACAGCATGCAAGACTTTTTACCGACCAGTCTGGACTGCTGGTGAATTCGGCATGTAAAACTTCCACCAAACTTAATTTGACTTAAGTTAAAACTGATCTGTTTAATGAATTCAGCTCAGCTCGCTGCCTCCCTCCATTGTGTGTTTTGGTTGGAGAAGGACGGAGAACCAACATGAGGAAAAGTAGTAAAGATTGAATTTTAATAAATAACGTGTTATTCAGTGGTTTTTATTCATGCCGAATTTCAAATCGGTCTTTTTTTTCTTTAAGTAACATATCGCATCGTAGTACGGTCGCCGATAATCAAAGACAATATGAACTGATTTATGAATGAAGGTGTAGATCATGTTTTCTCTCCGCATCACGTCCTGACACACACTCGGTTACTGCAGAGTGTGTGTGTGTGTATTAGAGATACAGATGTGCAAACAGCATCAGGTTTCTTTGACTGTGTCCAGTCTATTACACAGTTAATATTAAATATTATATCATCTGTTATACATGTGACTTCCTGTTTGGTGTCCAGGATCAACTGCAGCAGAAGATCGTGTGTCCAGGTGTTGTCACCTGTCTGACCGCCTCACCTAATGGACTCTTCCTCACTGCAGCAGTCGCTGAGGCCATTTACCTATGGGAGGTGAGTCAGCTTCTTCTGCGGTTCAAGCGTTTTATGAACAAATAAAAATAACAGGAGAATACATTAAACAAATACTGATTAACCTAATGATGATTAATAATAATAAATAATCAGTATCAGAAATTATTCAGATGGATAACAGTGGCCCCTTTATTATGTACACCTCTGGAGTGGTGTACATAATAAACAAATCAATCAATAAATAAATCAATAACTATAT
>VMKM01003209.1:2500-43269 GCA_008360985.2 Macquaria ambigua
CCCTCACCAGTGTCCTTACTGTATCTGACACCGGGAATACTGAAACTATTATGATCTAACCTGTGGCTTCACGTAGCAGAGAAATTCACCAGTTCAGCTTTAACACTGCTTTTGGTCAAATCCTACCAAAGTATGATGATTTTGGTTTGTTTCTTGTCTTTAGTTTCGTCCCATTAGACCTTAAAACATGTTAAAACCTTGTTTGATTGCAAAAATATGTTTGGATTAGTGACAAAATAAAAAAAAAACCCTGAGCACTTGTGGAATTTTTCACCGAAAGAAAAAATAAATAGCAACAATTCTTATTTCATTATTGATAAACGCACATTATTTTAATCCTCCTTGATTTAAAAACAAGAGAAAAATGTTTATATGTTTATATGCCTTTAACTAGTTGTCATTGCTTCATGAGAGTTTTGTCACATATGCAGGTTTATCCCAGAATCTCCCAGATGGCTTCTCTCTCAGAACAAAAGGGCCAAAGCTGTGGCGATCACCGAGGCCATGGCCAAAGAGAACAAGATGACTCTGTCCAAGAACATCGAGGTAGCTGCCGGTTAACAAAGACAAAACACACATTAACACACCAGATCAGACTGTGTCCAGTTCAGCAAGGCAGGTATAGACAAAGTGTCTGCATCTGTTAAAATACAGTTCAGGATAAGACACACTTTGCTTCAACACTGTTTCCTGTAGACGTAAGACACTTTACCCGTCACCTGATTCCATTCAATTTTTGTATTTAATTATTTATTACACCTTCCTTTTCTCCCCCACTTTATTTGTGACTTTTTTATGCTTCATTTTGTATATAGTAGATGCTCATTGTGTATACGGTGGTCTAGTTTTTAGTTTTTAAGCTGTTTCTCTATACTGTGCATCTGTTTTTGCACTTTAGCTGCTGTGACACTTTTTGCCCTGTGTTGGATCCAGAAAATGAATCTAATATTTTCTAGAAAATAAAAGGGAATTACTGTTTGCTTATGTAATTGCATATCCTGCAAGATCATCAAGGTACAGTAGGAGCTGAAGCAGTTCTTTGTAAAATCTTGATGCCTTTTCTCTCTGTTTTGTATGTACACCAGTTACATATAAATACATTGCAGAATCAAAGCTTTTTTATTAGCAGCATTACTCAAAGTGTATGTTTGATCCTGCAGACTCTGGCAGATGATAACGCAGACTCCAACACTGCCTCCTTCATGGACCTGATCAGAACTCCAAAAATGAGAAAACACACTTTCATTCTCAGCTACAACTGGTGAGTACGCTTCTTTTTTTTTTTGTAGTTAGAAGTGATCATTTATGTGTTATATGGGTTTTTGTAACATACAACTGAAACTATAGCAGTAGAAATAAAGCTAGATAAGTTCACTTTTAAAATATTAAATCCTAAATCAAACAAACTGCTGGTCTAAAATAACACAATGAGCTCCTTCATTTAGGGATTTAAAATTATTCTTTCAGTATCTAGACATTTTTACAAGCAGCTTTAGTGTAACTGTTACAACAGGCATTTTAGGATGATGGGTATTTCATTTTGGAATAATAATGATTCATGTTTGGAGTACACGTACCATTCCCCCTCTGTCTCTTCCAGGTTCACGAGTGCTGTGGTCTACCAGGGTTTGATCATGAGGCTGGGCATTCTGGGAGGAAACGTCTACATCGACTTCCTCATCTCTGGCCTGGTGGAGTTCCCTGCCGCCTTCCTCATCCTCTTCACCATTGAACGCATCGGCAGACGCCTTCCCTTCGCCTCTGCCAACATCGTCGCTGGAGCCGCCTGCTTCATCACTGCCTTCATTCCTGAAAGTAAGTCTGTGGTGACTTACAGGTGGAGATGGGAAACATTCAGATGTCATCAGATTATAATTTCCTCATTCTTTAAAACTTGTTTTTTCTTTGATCATTCCTCTCTGTCCTTGCAGGCATGTTCTGGTTTAAGACGGTGGTGGCCTGCATCGGTCGGCTGGGGATCACCATGGCCTTTGAGATGGTGGTGTTTGTGAACACTGAGCTCTACCCAACGTTTGTCAGGTAAAATGTGCAAACTGTACACTCATCGAGCTCTTCTTTCTACACAGGTTGAAAAACACTTACTGGACTTTGGACTGAAGTGCCAAATAGATATCTAAAAATAGACAAATTTTGACAACCACGCCCACTTTCAGGGTTTGTACAAAGTCTTGAAAGTTTGGAAAATGCTTGAATTTGAATATACTCCTTGAAAAATTCTTAATTTTCAACAGAATCTAATAGGAAAGTTAATTTCTTGTGTGACATTTTTGGTTTAGGTACCTTGAAAGTGCTTGAATTTTACTCTTAAAAGGCTATAAGAACCCTGCACCTCCCTGATAGATGTAAATGTGGTCCGCAATACTCCACCAACTAAATTGCTGTTCAGATTTATGCAGACTGACAAAGATACTACTTCTTGTCATTTTAATATTTATTTACTCTGTTCTGCCATGCTGGCTTTTGCTGCTCATGCTAATGCCCAGTTTTTAGCCTCAGCTACTTGCGCTTGTCCTGAGATGAATGCTAACAGCATGCAAACATGCTAACATAGTAAAAATGTATTTTACACTACCATACTAAATGTTAGCATGTAACATGCACACAGTTAGTCTATTAGCATATTATCATGCTAAACATACATGCTAAAAGTTAGCAAGTTAAATGCTAAAATGTCAGCGTGTTAACATCCAGGCATTGCTATATCCAGTGTTAACAAGCTAAGTGTAGGTATTTTAACATGCATACATTGGTACATCAGCATGCTAATGTTAGCATTTAGTTCAGCTGAGTCTGACAAAGTACACCTTAGACTGATGAAGTCTAAGATGTCCTAAAATTGCTGCTGAACAGAGGATAAACCTGTTTAATTTAGCTAACAGTATGGCCTTTCCACTGGTGACACCCTCAGGCCAAACCTTAAACTTTTTGCTGCAATAGAATATGAAACCTTTAATTTTTCAACCATCCAGGAGTTTTGTTTCCTTGTGTGTAATGAGCTTTACAGCCTCATGTGGTCGCTAGCATGAGACTGAGTGCAAATGTGCATATCATCACTTTGAAATAAAGTATAGAGACTAACCCGTGGTTCTTCTGTCTGTAGGAACCTGGGAGTGTCAGTTTGTTCCACTCTGTGCGACATCGGGGGCATCGTAGCTCCCTTCCTGCTCTACAGACTGGCTGTCATCTGGCTGGAGCTGCCTCTCATCATCTTCGGTGGGTTTTACATAATTATGGCGTGAGAACATTTGTTGCAGTCTGTCTGAAATGAGCAGAAAATGTTATTATTATTACTGTGTTGGGGGTGAAAAATTACCCACATACGTATGCTCTCCAGACGGGATTAAAATCACTGACCAGCCTGGATAATGTTAAAATCATCCTACCTGCCCTAGAGAAATAAATCCAGTCCACATGAGGCTTCAGTCTGCTTTTAACTACTACTGAGAATCCAGTTGTTATACAGTTGTTATGTGATGGAAAAGAGAATTCAGATTTCAGTGCCAGATGTGACTAAACTGGATGTGAGATACAGCAGCTGTTAAAAATCTAACGTGTTATTAAAGTTAATCTAATATGTTGTACTGTGTTGTGCAGGGTCTCTGGCTTTCGTGGCGGGTGGTTTGGTGCTGCTGCTTCCTGAGACCAGAGGTGTGCCGCTGCCCGACACCATCGATGACATCGAGTTCCCAGAAAGGTGAGTATCCACTGCTGAAAAGAAATAAAATAATGAGGTTCTTTTGTTACTCATGTGACATATTTTGGCACAATCCATGGGGTGTATATGGCTTTATGTCTTTGTATTTAGTGTATTTACATGTACATGTGTATATACATATTCTCACATATTATGCTGATGATGCTGTCATATTTCTCAATGATATATATTCCATTAGGGCTGCAACTAAGGATTATTTTCCTTATAGATTAATCTGCAGATTATTTTCTCAGTTAATCATCTACAAAATGCAATAAAATACTGAAAAATGCTTGTTATAATTTCCTTCAAATGTCTTGTTTTGTCTGATCAACAGTCCAAAACCCCAAATATATTCGGTTTATTATCATGTATGACAAAGAAAGGCACCAAATCCTCGCATTTGAGAAGCTGTTTTGAATTTTTGCTTAAAGAATAAACTAAAATGATGAATCAATTATCAAAATAGTTAGTAAATCTAATCAATTAGTCGACTAATTGTTGCAGCTCTATTTTGGATACAAGTATGTACTTAATGTACATTGTCATTTTGTGTGCGTGTGCGTTCAGAGCGAAGGAGAAAGCTGCACAGGAGAACCAGCAGCTGGACAACCTGCTGCCCAACAGTGACGTATCGACCAACAAAGATCCAGCGACTGTTTAATCTCCTTCTGTGACCAAAGTATTTATTTATGTTGTTTAACAGTGCTGCTTGTGAATGTATTAGATATCTCCTTTGATTTTTTTTTTTTGACTGTGTAGCCGGCTATATCAAACAATGAAATATGTGTATTTTTCAATCGAGAGAGTGGTGCTTGAACTCATGTGCCTTCAACAGAGTTATTATATTGTTAGAATTATTACAGAACTTCATTGTTAAATTATTAAAGAGTTTTCTTTTAATACAATTTAGGCTCCAAGTGTTTTTATAAAAAAAAAAAAACAAACAAACAGGCAAGTTCAGTACTGGTTGATTTGGCGACATTCGTGGTTACCATGGTAACAGCAAGTACGGTTTAACACTACAGCAAACACTTGTCGAGCAGCTGCTTTGTCAGAAAGAGCAACTGGTGTATCTGTTTACAGTGCAGCCAAACAAACCCACGTTTTAACAGCAGCCGCGATCTGTAATATAATAATAATAATTTCCTGTGACAGCTTGATAATAAAAGCCACCCCATGTTTTACCAGTTTTTAATGTGAAGCAGCAGCAGGAGGAAATGTTGGGTTAGCATTAGCAGTAACTTAATACGGCTGTGGGAGAGTGAACAGAACAGGGATGGCAGACTCTGCCACAAACCATGAAAATTACTATATAGAGAGGCAATTACAGAGTGTAAATATATTGCTGTTGCTGAAAAAAAAGCTGACCAAAAATGATATAAACACAGTTTCATGTCTTAAAAATATTAAGGATTGTAGCTTTAACCAAGGTCCTGTTTACACAACCATTTTAAAATTAAGATATTCTTCTTAACCCACAGACATTCAGTGGGAAGAGAAACGCCTAAAGGCACTTTTGGGGAAATCGTGGGAAAGGGCAGATGAGAGAGATGGAAAGGGGGTATGGTGGACGACAAAAGACAAAAACTGCACTCAAAATCATAAAAATCCTGAGAAGATGGCCTCTGTTTACTGAGCTGTGACCCCCTACACCCCCTACCTACCCACTTTCACTCCGTTTGCACGTTCACGTGGAGGGGCTGCCACATTAAGTGCCATCCCAAACCATGAAGTGGGGAGTGGAAGTGGGTTATAAAACCCTCCCAACAGAGACTCTACATCGATGCTGACTTACTGAACTCGTGCAACGCCATGTTGTGTTAGTCACTGAAGACGCTCCGTACAAATATAAGTTCTGTGCGACTACCCGTACAAATGTAAACTGCTCAAACTAAGATAGACATTTAATATTGTCATACAGATGTTAACAGTAGACATGTTCATTTGATTTGTACAGTGTTGTATATTTACAGGGATTGTTGCAAAGACCAAGCAGATCACAGCTGCCGCTTCCAAAAGATACTGATACGAAACCATGGTTACGAAATATAACGACAGTTCCTGTTTCCGCCGGAGAGGGGGAAGTTTGTCCCAAAGCTTGCCACTACGCTACACCTTAATGAAGGGTGCTTCATTCAGCTGTGAGTGTGACTACAAACAGAGTTACACTCCGTGAAGGAGTGGGAGTGGGGAGGGTCCGGTTTGAGAAAGGCCCAGTGTAACTATCCACCATCCACCATTTAGTGTAAAGTTACTTGTCCTCGGCAACAGCTTAAATTCACCACTTTAAATGTACTTAATGCTCCCGTGTGATTACAGCATGTATGTGATTCTGATTTCATACGTTTTTATTTGTAGGAAAATGATACAGTGTTGGTGCACTGCTGTTTTACCACACTGTCTTTTTATATTCTGCCACTAGGAGTCACACAATGCAGAATTCTTCAAATGCGACACACAGGAGCTTTAAGACTGTAGATCACTGACTGCCATGCCAGTGCTGCATTGAACATAATTTTCTTGCCTTTAATAAAATAAAAGATAACGTCTGTGTCCTGTGAATCAGTGCGTGTTGTGCAACCCTGGTGGCACACTTCAACCATACTAACTAGAATCTCTTTTGGCTTGTGCTCAGTTCAGTTTCATTCAATGATTGCATAATTCCTCTGCCCTTCTCTGTTTAACTCCATTAAACAGTAACATGTTTTCACCTCCACTGCAGCTTTTAAACCATTTTTTAACGGGCCTTTTTGGACTTTAGCTCCAGATCGACCTGGTGAGTGCGAAGTCTGTCAAAACCTCTAAAGCAGACAACCGGCATTTCACACTAATCTGTGGTGTTGCTGAACAGACAAGATTAGCCTTGATTTGATCTCTCAAACACCCAGAACTTCATCACAGTACTGATGACGACCTTTGATGACCTCCTGGAGGAGGCTGGGACTTTTGGCCGCTGTCAGAGGCGTGTCTTCGCCCTGCTCTGTCTGTTGTCATTGCCTTTCGCAGGTGTGTACGTCGGTATTGTGTTCCAGGGTTTCACCCCAGATCACTGGTGTCGGGACTCTGCGGTGGTGGAGAGGAGGCAGGCGTGCGGCTGGAGCCTGGCAGAAAGTCGCAGGCTGACGGTGCCGCTGGTCAACAGCTCCGGGGTGCTGCAGCAGAGCAGCTGTGAGCAGTACAAGGTGGACTGGAACACCACAGCGCTCACCTGTGACACACAGGAACTGAACCTGACTAAGGTTCCAGTTACCGCGTGCAAGGTGAGATCTCTGAGATCGATAGTAGTAGATGCTGTCAGATTATTTGGTTCTGCAGTAGAATTCATAGAAAGCTTTCAGGTGTTTTAGTGGATGTTTTGGTCCTAATTTATGTTTTCTAGGGAACAGATCTCAGATACCAAATAAATAAAAATTTGTATTTTCTGTTATAATATCAAGCATGATTACAGCTTCCTCATTTAATTAGGGACTGGAATCCCTTAAAGGAATAGTTCAACATTTTTGGGAAATACTTATTTGCATTCTGGTGGAGAGTGAGATGAGAGGATCAATGTCACTCTCATGTCTGTACCGTTAATATGACACTACAGCTGCTTAGCTTAGCTTAGCTTAGCACAAAAACCGGGAAAAGGGGCAAACGGCTAGCTTGGATCTGTCCAAAGATAACGATAATCCGGGCAAAAACTGAAGTGAAAAAGGAAAATTCACTGTTTTACGGGGGGAAATGTGCCACATTATTTCTTGGCTCTGAGCGGTTGCCAGGCCACCAGCAGAGACTCCAGGAAGTTAATGCTACCAGCCAAGAAATAGTCCCCCATAAAACTGCAAATTATAATTTTTACACTTCAGTTTTTGTACAGACGAAACAAACGAAATATGACATGTTAATCGGTGATTTACAGGTGTTGGTAGGCGGATTTTGTTACCATTGGACAGAGCCAGGCTAGCTGTTTCCCCCTGTTTCCAGTCTCTGTGCTAAGCTAAGCTAACCGGCTGCGGCTTCATATTTACCATACAGATAAGAGGGTTTATCGATCTTCTCATCTAATTCTCCACCAGAAAGTGAATAAGCGCATTCCCCAAAATGTCAGACTATTTAAAGCAGCACATTTGAAGGATTGGGTAACATTTATGAGTCTTTTCAGGAGGTTTAAAAGTTGGTTTAAAAGACAGGATTTCTACAAGGGATCATTTTGGATTCATATTAAAAGTGATCAAGTGCCTGGTAAGACTTTACCTGTGGCTAAGAATCTCCTGTGTATGTGTTAGTTTGTCTTTTCATTTCTTCTGTCTACTCCTGTGACCCTGAAGTTATATAAATATGTAATTGTTGCCATGTGGCGCTTTCCATGTGGTAAAATACAGCACTTGTTGGCCTCGTGAGAGGTACAAAACTGTGTGGCAGTGGTGTGCACGGATCCTCAAGGGCATAAATATAAAGGGAGCCTCTTTGGTTTGCAGAGTTAAGGTTCACTTCACTTCACTTTTGACCTTAAGTCACACCAGCAAAGGAGCGTTAGGTCTCCTTTCTAACTCTGATGTCTTTTGATGAGCACATTTTGAGCAGGAGTCCTTTTATCGTCTGTATTAAATGCACTGTTTTTGTCTTCAAGAATGGCTGGGATTATCAGTATGAAGGCAGGAAGTCCTTTGCCACTGAGGTGAGAAGAGACATTTTTCAGTGCTCCTCATTTAAATCAAACTGTGCATCTTCTGCATTGCAACCAAAGCACCAGTAAATAATTTCATATTTTGCTGTAACCTTTTTTCCTTTTGGTCTCAGTTTAACCTGGTGTGTTCAGATGGGTGGTTGGTGGACATGTACCAGTCCACTCTCAATGTGGGCTTCCTCATCGGCAGCTTTGCTTTTGGTTACTTTGCTGACAGGTGAGGTCTTGAATTATAGTCTTCCTTATTGGCCACAATTATACCTTCATCAGTAGTAACTTTAACTGTATTTTGCAGACAGTCAGGTTTACAAACCTAACAGACTTGCCTTGTTGGAGTTGCTGGATTCAGTATTTTTAAAAATCTACATTTGTCTCATAAGTTGTTCTGGTTTACTGTAAACAAATGAGATGATTGGTTGCCTCTATCACATGGTTTTGTTTGACCACATTTCCCAACTCCTGTCAACCCTGCTCCTCTTTAACATCAGCACAGACTTCACTGGCCTGATCTTTCTGTTTTGTATGTTAAAGCTCTCCATCATGTTTTTGTTAAAAATAATGACATTATGTTCAGTCAAGCTTTCTTTATTTTAAATGCTTGCCTAATGTTACTTCTCTTTTTTTCTGCAGGTTTGGCAGGAAGATCAGTTTCCTAATATCCAACATACTGAATTTGATCGCAGGGATTGGGCTGGCTGTGGCTCCAAACTACATCTCCATCCTGGTGTTCAGGACCGTCTTTGGCTTCGGAGTCAAAGGAGGCTGGATGGCCTCATATGTGCTGCGTAATGATGACTTTCCATGTTTTCTTCTGAGGCATCTCAATAACTATCTACTGTAACTAACTAACTAACTAACTAAATGATATAAACATGAACAGAACTGTTATGTGAAGTCGTACAACTAATGGCTCAGCTATTACACAGGCAAATACCAAGATTTCGGTTTCTCACAATTCACTTTCTAGTCCACGATCTGTTTAGGAACAAACACTCCAAGTCACACCTGTTAGTTGTCTAACCTTAGCCATCCAATAACCAAAGTAAAGTCTCTATAAAGAGTAGAAGAAGAGAGAAAATAAAATAAAAAAGGGAACCTGCTGCATGCTGTGGAACACCAGCGTGAATCCTAGAGGGCACTTTATCACGTTTTCTTATATTACAAGCTGGTGGACCCCTTCGAGTCCGCCAGTTTCTCTAAAATGTGTATAATATAACAAAAACTGACTGAAAAATGGACAGGGTACAACTGGAAAACATGACATCAATGTGACGTTATTGTTTGAGTTGTGCTGGTGGAAGTATGTTCAGTTTCCTGTCTTTCTGTCAGTCACAGAGATTGTTGGAGTGGAGTACAGACGGACGGTGGGCATATTGTACCAGATGTTCTTCAGTGTCGGCATCCTCATCCTCCCTCTGCTCGCCTACTTCATCACTGACTGGCGCTGGCTGCAGGTCGTCATCACTGCACCCTACATCCTCTTCCTGTCCTACTACTGGTGAGAAACTTTATATTCTTCTTATTTTCTGTTTTGTATCTGTTCAGGAAGGAGTTCCACTTGATCTCAGTGTTTTTCCTCAAATATATTACAATGCCCCTTGCCATTTGTTTGTAGATTATGAGACCACCATCCTTAGCTTTGCTGTCACTAATCACTAAGGAGTCTGTTCTTTGTTATTCCACACCCACTCCTAAAGATTTTAGCTGCTGTTTGCATTTAATATGGGCTACTGTTCTTTATTAAACAGGTTGTGTCTCTGAAGCACTGCCAGCCACAGAACCAAATGTTCAATAGCAGTTTGTCCACCACGCCTGGTGGCCTTGGGGTCAAGGCACTAACCACGAACCACAATGTCCCTGGTTTCACGTCCGGACAGGGACTTTTCTCCACTAATTTCCCATCATCTCTCTGCTGTTATATATTTAATAATAGCATAAAATGCCACTATGTTTTGTGTCAAGAAACACATTAGACTAAGAAAGAGACCAAGCTCAGATCATCCATTACAAGCAGGTGTGTTGGTGAACAGTTGCTGAGATGTTTGTGTCTGTCAAATAAAAATAAAAAATGTCCAGGTGGTTTTGTGTCACAGGTTTATCCCAGAGTCTCCACGGTGGCTCATCTCTCAGAACAATTCTTCCAAAGCTTTGGAGATCGTTGAAGCAATGGCCAAGGAGAACAAGATGAACCTCTCCAAGAACTTTGAGGTGAATTGATTCTGCAGCTCATTTAACATCTCAGTTCTCTTTAAAAGCAAGCAGCTACTTCTTTTCAGTATCATTTCGTGATCGACCGTGTCACATAATTTCTACTAAGATCAACTTAATGTCACAGTCCCCAACTGTATCATGACTACTTGTTTCAGACACTGAGTGATGAAGAGGGTGACTCCCCCTCTGCCTCTTTGCTGGACCTGATTAGAACTCCAAATATGAGAAAACACACCTTCATCCTCATGTTCAGCTGGTGAGACTCAGATTCGTAGGCCAAACCAACAACCCCTACATGTGGGAGATGTTGAATCTCCTTGTTTCTGTCTCTGCAGGTTCACCAGTGCTGTGGTTTATCAAGGCCTCATCATGCGGGTAGGGATAGCAGGAGGAAACGTCTACATCGACTTCCTCATCTCTGGCCTGGTGGAGTTCCCTGCCGCCTTCCTCATCCTCTTCACCATTGAACGCATCGGCCGACGCCTTCCCTTCGCCTCTGCCAACATCGTAGCTGGAGCCGCCTGCTTCATCACTGCCTTCATTCCTGACAGTGAGAAGAAGTTCTTGTTCTTTGACCGTGTTGTTACAGTTTTACTTCACCTTGTCCCTGGAGTTTAAAAAATAACTTTAAAGTAAACTTAGTATTCTCTTTACTTATTTATTATTTCACTGACAAAGACAGTTTTTTGGGGGGCTAGAATTGAGTCTGATGTAAAATTATATGACTTCTATAAATGTATTTTGGCTTGTTCAAATATTCCCAAAACAGATGAAGAAGAAAATCTTGTAGTAGTGTTTCTATGAGCCTTAGCTGAAGGGGTAAACAGAACAGTTTCTAACACAGTTAAAAGGGAAAGTTCACCAATTTTACACATCAAAGTCTTGTTTACAGGTGTTGGGGAGTACTACTGCACATGTGGAAAGAAGTAATTTAAAGCCTTTTGTGGCTCCAGAGGGAGCTGTGTGAAATCTGATAAATTGCCTCAAGTGATGTCACTTGAGTCAGTGTCGGTTGGTGCTGAAGACTACAGGTTTGGAAATGACGAAAGAAGTAAACTCACCAGACCTCTGTAGCCCACTGCTCATCTCTGCTGCGGGCTAGCAGCTCGAGGCTACATTAGCCGCTATTAGCATAACACACCCGAATCTCTAACGGAACTGTTAACGGTCGAGTAGAATTGTGGGTAATGTACCAGGTTTTGAATGCATGGAATAAAAAGGATGATATCTCTGGTTCTGCTGCATTGATTTCTATCCTTTTTTTTTTGTGACTGTCCATCATGAGTCTGACAATGTTTCAGGAGTGCAATGTTAAAACAGTTGGGTGCTCCTTTAAGCTTCATGTACAGAAGTTGACATGAAAAATTCCCTGAATTTTCCAAGACCTCCCTAGGAAAATGTATCAGATTTTCCCTTACTTTGTCTGAAATCATACATCAAACAGAAAAAAATGTGTAATTAGATGATTTTGGATCAACTACTTAAGTCCAATAAATCTATGTCATTCAATTATTTGCATGTAAGAAAAAAGCTTCACTATTAAGAAAATGAATCATAGTCTTCTAATGAATAAAAGAATTCATTATGAGAAAGATCTTCTGTATCATTCTAAATCTAATAAACGTTATGCTTCAGCTCAGATGTTCTATTTAAGGAATAGGTAAAACTTTATAAATATGCACGCAGTTCTGTAAAAGCTGTCTCTGTCTCTGTGCCTCAGGCATGTTCTGGTTTAAGACGGTGGTGGCCTGCCTCGGTCGGCTTGGGATCACCATGGCCTTTGAGATGGTGGTGTTTGTGAACACTGAGCTCTACCCAACGTTTGTCAGGTGAGGTCAAACTGATCAACTCTCAAATTATACAGTGCAATTGCAAAATGTAATGGCCGACTGGATGCAGGAACCTGGGAGTGTCAGTTTGTTCCACTCTGTGCGACGTCGGAGGCATCGTAGCTCCCTTCCTGCTCTACAGACTGGCTGTCATCTGGCTGGAGCTGCCTCTCATCATCTTCGGTGGGTTTCTGACATGATAGTGTTAAAGCTGCTGTACGCTGGTGGCCCAAGAAATCATGTTAGTGATATCCTTATAATGCTGTATTCAAATAATGTCAAGTGTGGAGGACAAGACTGAGATGTAACTCCTGCATCTTATTGGAATACCCCTATACAAAATGATTAACTTCTGCTGATAATACTCTTCTCTAGAAGTAGACTTAAATTTATTATTGATTGCAACTGGTGAATTTTATTTTTATTATCCTGTGATGCTGCCATTGTTCCTTTACTGGAAATACTTTTGGATTTCAGTTGAGTTTCAGTTGTTCACCTTTTGTGCGAAGATTTAGATAATCTTGGTGAACGTACAGCATCTTAATAAGCAGGGATGGGACACTCTGACCTGTTGCAGTGCTACATACTGAGATAAAACCACTAGATCTTTATGTTATAATATCGACTAGTGAAGCCCTAAGTTTGTAGCAGCACTGTGATGTCTTGTTTTAATTTTATCTGTAACTGATTCAGTCAGTGTGTTAAATCTCCGCGTTGTGTTTCACACAGGAGCGGTCGCGTTCATAGCTGGAGGTTTGGTGTTGTTGCTGCCTGAAACCAGAGGAGTTCCTCTTCCTGAGACCATTGAGGATATTGAGTTTCCTAAGAGGTGAGAGATATCTCCCAACTCTCCCAAAAAAGCTGAAATTCATCAGTACTTATTCTTCAGTGATGGGTAATATGAAGGAAGTGGCAGACAAAGTATTCAGATTTTTTACTTAAGTCAAAGTAGCTATACCACTGTACAAAAATACTCCAGTACAATTCAAAATGCTACTTGAGTAAAAGTACTGTGTCTACATATTATTAGCAGTATCAAAAGTAAAAGTACTCTTAATCGTCCTCCTGTTCAAAGTGAAACTAATCTGAACTAGTTTAGAGTTGGGCAGTCTCATATATATCAATCAATACATTATATAAGCTGATCATGTGTTTGTGTGTAAGCTGTTAAATACATGTATTGTAGTAAAAAGTGCAATATTTCTCTCTGAAGTTAGAGTAGAAGGACGAAGTAGCAGAAAATAGAAATACTCACGTAAAGTGTAAGTACCTCAAAACTGTTATTTTCCACCACTGCCAACATGTTTATTATAGTTGTCATTTAATAAAGTAATTGATGCCTAATTTTGGTTAAAAGTGTGAGAAAGATTATCTGAATATAACAAATACTACATTTTAATTCTTAATGCTATCTGTTGGAATTAGTGCAGGTGGTGTTTTCTATTTATTATTAATAGAATATGTATGTTTTTGTTCCCAGGAAAACGGAGGACGTAGTGGAGAACCAACAAATGAAGAACCTTTTAAAATCAGACCTGACAAACAACAAGGAAACAACAACTGTGTGACTGTGTGTGTGTGCATTCACTGTGATACAATATACTGACCTCTGCTAAAAACAAGGAAGTAAGTGTTTTTATACATTTTCTATAAAGCATGACTTCCCTATTTCCTTTGTATTAAGTTTTATTTTTCAGCTCTTACAGAAAATGCATCTTTACATTCTCCAAAACCAGGAATATGATCTGCTTATTGTGTTTGCACCACGGGAAACAACAATTGTTGACATGAGATAATACCAGGCTACAAACTAAAGTAGAACATCACACACATGTTAAAAGTATCTTCAGAAAGCACAATAAACAGTCACTTTCTGCGTCTGTAATTGTTCAAGGTGGATCGTTTTTAACTGGTTTTGATGGTTGTCTCGATCCAGTCGACAAACTTGGAGACTCGAGCGTAGACGCCGGGTTTCATAGCGTTGGCGCACCCCAGACCCCATGATGTCACACCCTGCAGGACATACTTGTTCTGGGAGTTACACACCAGAGGACCGCCGCTGTCACCCTGCAGGGAGAGAAAAAAGAAATAAATTAGATGGTTTTTAGTTCATCTGCTGCCAAAACAAGAGTGGAAGAGAACACAAGCAAAGCAGGAAGGCAGAAGTTTTAGGACATTAAACTACAAGTGACATAGATATGGAAAACTGATACTCACAACAGATGTAGGTCAAGATATATATCTAAAATTATATGTAACCTGGGTCTTATGTTACACTTTTGGCAATCATTGCTATTAGTTACAACAACATCAATTTAATAAACTGCTGAGTCCATCAGGTCTTAAACAGGTTTTAAACAAGTCCCCAGTTTAACAGAATTATGTAAAGAGCTTATATTTGATATTTGGAAGTGAAAACAAACGTTAATATTAAAATCCTCACCCAGACTGCCTGCTGCAAAGTTAGATTTTGCGGAGCTTTTCCTGTTTCATGTTGTGTGGGCACAGATTTTTTATTGGAATGGACAATTGTACTAGACTTTTTGGTTAAATACTCTTATGTTTTTACTTTTTTTTACTTTCGATAATGATAACACTTTATTTTACAGGTCGGTAATTTCCTAATATTTGATTATTTGTAAATTTTCTGGAAAGAACTAATTTTGTATTGATTAGAAAATAGGAAGGTCATTAAAAGAACTGAACTTTATCTGAAAAGAGTCACCTGTAAATGGACTTCCCCAGAGTTCCTATTTAATACAAAAGTATTCATTCATTATTAATTAATCATCATAAACTTTATTCTTCACATATGTTGAATTACATGTTAGCCTGTAGACAACTTCACCACTTGAACAATTACTCTTTTTTTTTCTATAATTAGTACCAAATTACAAAAGCTAAATTATTCAGAAATTACGGGAAAAGACATTTTGGCACACAGCACGTGCAAAACGCTTTATAGTTTTCTAAAATATTCTCCAGTTTTGGTTTTTCCGTACCTGGCAGCTGTCCGTTCCTCCCTCGATGTTTCCAGCACACATCTCGTGCTCTTTGACTCTGCCGTTCAGGTACGATGGACGGTTACAGATCTTGTTCTCGATCACGGGGAAACCGGTTTCCTTCAGGATGCCTTCACCTCCGGTACCTGCAACACACCTCCCTGTGGTTATCCACCATCCTCCTCTTCCTCATCTTTCACCCACGATTGTTGCAAGATTCCCCTCAGTTGGGGAGTTTTGAGGAGGTATTGTGCTACAGTTTGGGAGCGTCAGGGAAATTCCCAGTTGGGTTGTTTTACAGGAATTAAGATTAATGTGTTTGCCAACTTCTTCTACACATTCAGTGTTTTAGATCCAGTGTGTTAGCATGTATCAAATATTCTTTTTAACACATTTAACTTCTAAACATGTTATTTCATATCTCGCTGTGACTTTTTTAAACCACCCAGCTCAATGTTGCAGTTGAGTTTCAGAATATCTAGTGTATCTTTAATTAAAACACCAAATATGATCAAATATGTTAATTGGGGCTTAAATATGGGATTATTTCAGATTATTTGATTCTTGTTTTGTTTTTGTCACATTTGGGACTTCACAGTCCACTACAAAATCAATAAAGAAATTCCTGGTAAAAGATTTTATCCTAATCTTTGTCTTAAAGAATCAGTAGAGTGATCGAAAGAGTCACTAGAGGTTTGCTGGTGTTTGTATCCAAAACAAAGTGGAGAAAAATACTGGTTTTTATTTAGACTTTAACATACTGTACCTTGAGTTTCACCCCATCCAGTAACATAACACTCGGTTCCACTGGGAACAATGTAGTCCTTCTCTGGCAGACAAGCCGGCAGGACTTTGTCATTTATTAGTGCAGGCCTGAAAACACAGTGGTGATTACTGATTATTATTATTTAATACTGATTAATAATTGAATCTCTAAAACATCAAACGTAATAACAAATGCCCATCACAAGCTCAAACTGATGTGCTCTAAGTGCTTATTGTGTTTGAACAACATCCCAAAAATACAAAAGATATTTAATTCAGAGTAAAGTAGTAAAGTAAGTGAAGTTTTAAAAGCTGCGACCAGCAAACGAGTTAGACGGTTAATTGATAATTAATTGACTGCTTTCTGCACTCCTGAGTTGCTGTTGCTTCGCCTGTCAAGCTTAATTACAGTTTTGAGGAACTTAGTTACTGTCCAACCACTGAGTAGCCATCGTGAGTGAAGTACGGATATTTGCACAGTCTCATTATGATTAGTAGTACTTGTATTAGTGGTGGTAGTAGGATGATCAGTCCAGTACTCACCTCTGCAGTTTGAGCAGAGCGATGTCGGCCCCGTTGGGTCCCAGAACCAGTTTCTGCAGGTACCTCTCTTGTTTCGACGGCTCGTTGGCTCTCTCTGTGTGGACGCCCAGGAGCACCTTGTAGGCTGAAGGCTGTTTGGACCTACAGTACATACACACTAGTTATTACACAGTGGTTGTGTTAGTACAGGATTTGGTCTTTTTTAATTGTCTCTCTGACCTCTCCAGGCAGTGTGCAGCAGTAAGGACCCACTGAGGGTCAATCAGAGTCCCTCCGCAGAAATGAATTCCCGTACTGAAAGAGACAGAGAGAAATATATTAAAGCAGGACAGAATAAACACACCCAGCTGTCTTTAACATCAGATATTATTTCAAAATGTACCGATAAACCCCTTGAGATGCAGCATCTTGTGTTAGGTACAAAAACATGGATATTGACAGATAATGAAAGGAAAATAAATAAATAAAATAAGAAAACAATCCATATAAAATACTGTAACATATCAGCCAGAGTCCACTGCTAATATAAGGTTTCTCTCTTTCTACAACTCCAGAAAACTAGTTTGGAAAATACAGTTTGTTGTGTTCAATACTATTTTCTATATTATTATTATTATTTTCAATTCAATATGCTTTATTGGCATAAATGTAACAAGACAATATTGCCAAAGCGTCAGGAAATAATGACAATTAATTTATTAATTTCCGATATTTGTGTCATTTCAAGGCAGTAATATAAGCGTTTCTACCGTTAAACAGGCTGTTGGATCAACCTGCGACAATTAACAAGTCTTGATTTCAGTAAAAGTGTCTCATGAATGTCGAATTATGTTTTTTCACCCTGCTAAAAGAAGTCTCGAGGAAAAACACATTCCTCCTTTAGCAAAAGTATAATTGGAGCAAAATGCTGGCAGTTTGAAAGTAGTCTTCTCACTGGGTTTTGTAATTTTGGTGCATGATCCTTGGATTTTGACACGGATAATAAAAGAGGGTCATGCTCTGTGAAATATTGGGTTTTATTTTGCAGATTAAAATTAATTGTGATCTCTCAGTATCTGAATACCACACTCCCATTATCAAAATATTGTTTTTTGTTAGCCCCAGTGTTTGCCTCTCTCATGTATTAGCATACATTCGGGTCACAGAGGTAACCATCTGTTTCTATAAAAAGATAATTAACCAGCGATGTCTGAAAAAACCCCAGAAGGTCGTTTAAAAACATGCACCACTGTTCTGAATCCTCAAAAACTCTTCTATCTATCTGGATGAAAAAATATTCCGTCCGCTTCATAATAAAAAAAAGATTTTTAATGTGTTTCCCAAAATGTGACTGTCTGGGTTTTCAAACATCACCAGTTAATTATGTTTTAAAGAAACTGATGGTTACCTCTTTGACCCGAACGTCTAGGGGTTTTTGTTTGCCACAAATACAAAATACAAATACAAAAATGGCTTTTAAAAACCCAATATCACTTAAACCTTTATCACATTTTGCAAATGCACTAAGTCCCTTGGAATCATATTTTTTAGTATTGTTCTACTCACTTGGTCCGGAGGCTGATTTGCCAGGGCCATGAGTGAGCTTTAGACACGCAGCCGCCCACAATACGACCAAAACAACGCTTTGGTTTGGTGACTGGGGTCCCACAATCCAGTCCAGCTAAAAAGAAAGTTCACAGTCATGAATTCTCACAAGAGACATCAAATCAGTTTGATTTGCTATCAGTTAACGAGACTAAAAGTTTACAGCCTTGCAGGCAGCCTGTGAGGGTAGTGCTCATTACACACAAGAGACAACGAAACTGTTGGCCGGACAAAAAAAAATGGATTCTGTTATTAGATCCTTAACATTAGTTGAGAAGAAGTTGTAAAGTTTGACCTGATGGTGGCGCCAGAAAGAGAAAACGTGTTAAATCAAAAGGGTTTATCCTCCAAACAGTGGCCAATTTAGCACGTTAAGACTCAGCTCTACGTTGTCAGCTTTTATCAGTTGCCAGTCTCTGGTGTACTTAGACTCAGCTGTGCTTGGAGCTGAATAACAAATGTTTCTAAATGTAGCTCTTGAAGCAGTTCGGCATATTTGATGAAGCTCATGTACTTGCATGATTCTTGAAAAGTCGCTTTGGATAAAAGGCATCAGCTAAATAAATGTAATGTACTGGATGAGGGCTGCAAGGCCTATCCTTTTCTTGATGATTGGCCACCAAGTTATTTAGAATATGTCACGGCCTGTTAGGAGCTGGCACAGCTATACGGCTTAGCGGTAATTAAATCCCCGAGATCAAACAACAAAGTATTTTACCAGTACTACCTGTGCTGTGACAGAAAGCTAAGAAAACCGGCAAATATTCACATTTGAGGAGCTGAAAGCAGTGAATTTATGGCATTTTGCCTACAAAATTATGATTATCAAAATAGTTGTTGATTGATTGATCAATTTTAGGTCTAATTGTTTCAGCTCTATAGTGGATCTTAACATCCTAACAACTGGAATGCTAACATGCTCATAGTTAGCATATTAGCTTGCCAACATTTGGCATATAAAAGCTTTAGCATGTTGTAGTATGAAACTGTGTTTTAGAATGCAAACATTAGCATGATAACATGCTCACAGTTAGCATTTTAACTTACAAACATGAGCATGATAACATACTCACAGTTGGCATTTTAACTTACAAACATTAGCATTATAACATGCTCACAGTTAGCATTTTAACTTACAAACATTAGCATTATAACATGCTCACAGTTAGCATTTTAACTTACAAACATTAGCATTATAACATGCTCACAGTTAGCATTTTAACTTGCAAACATTAGCATGATAACATGCTCACAGTTAGCATTTTAACTTGCAAACATTAGCATGATAACATGCTCACAGTTGGCATTTTAACTTACAAACATTAGCATTATAACATGCTCACAGTTAGCATTTTAACTTACAAACATTAGCATTATAACATGCTCACAGTTGGCATTTTAACTTGCAAACAGCATGATAACATACTCACAGTTGGCATTTTAACTTACAAACATTAGCATTATAACATGCTCACAGTTAGCATTTTAACTTACAAACATTAGCATTATAACATGCTCACAGTTGGCATTTTAACTTGCAAACAGCATGCTAACATACTCACAGTTGGCATTTTAACTTGCAAACATTAGCATGATAACATCCTCACAGTTGGCATTTTAACTTACAAACATTAGCATGATAACATGCTCACAGTTAGCATTTTAACTTGCAAACATTAGCATGATAACATGCTCACAGTTGGCATTTTAACTTGCAAACATTAGCATGATAACATGTGATCAATTAGGATGGTAAAATGCTAATATTTAGATGTCAGTGATTTGTTATCATGCTAACATTGGCATCCATCTCAAAGTGCAGCTGATGTTGACACGAATTTGATCATTGGTTTTAGAGGTACAAGTGGACATTTTGACCTGTTGCTGGCAGCAGATGACAAGTGAAGGGGTTTACGTACTTAAGTCAATGGGATTCATCCTCTGGGGACCATGAATGTTTGCACCAAATTTACTGGCAATCCATCCAATATTTTTTGAGATATTTCACTCTGGACAAATTTCTACCGACTGATATTGCCATTCCTTGAGCCATGCAGGTAAAGTGGTTAAAAAGGTCAGAAATTTACTGTAATTTCCTGCGCACAAATAGTGTTCACATACCACAGTCAGGGATCTGACAGTAGTCCCATTTCTTGTTCCTGTCAGTAGTGTAGCACCACGGTCCGTTCACATCGTTATCTGGGTTTCTACAGCCCTGACAGTGACACACACAAGGAGACAATCAATGAACTAGAAACAAATATAATGATTTACCAGCTTTCAACATTAATGTGTTCATAAAATCCAGAGTGAAATGTCATCACTCCAAAAGTCTTCAGGAGCACACACACTTACATTGCCCTCCAGACCCTTGGTGGGGTGACTTTGTGGGGTGAAGCTGTTGTGTTGGTGAGGGCTCTGATCACTCCAGGCCTGGCAGGTCACGCCCAGAACGGTGATGGAGGTCGGACCTCGGTATGTATCTCCATTTCCAATCTTACAGTCTTAACACAGCAACAGAGAGACACAAGTGAGCGAATAAAAGGACAAAACAAACTGACAAGGAAGCTCAAAATCTGACACACATTTAAATAGTTGAATAATTGACCGTTCTCTGCAGTGGTCGCGGTGGCCATGGAGGGGGGCTGGGGTTTAGAGGGTTTGGTGGGTGTAGCTCCCCCAGAACTGTTGCGGCATTTCTCCAAGTTGCAGTACTCCCAGCGGACTCTGGGGTCTGTAGTGTAACACCAGGGAGCTTGGTCTCCATCAGGGTTCCTGCACAGATTCCTCCTGAGGTCCCTGTTGAAAGAGAAAACATCTTACAGCATCCAGAAGAAGCATCAAGGGGGGAGAGTCTATATTATATTTACTGTGTGAAAACACGTATTGTTTGCCATTAAAATATCCTCGCAGTGTAAACTGAAAAAAGGGGTATAATCTGCATTTTTAATGTATACGTAGACACTATTTGATGCTCACGCGTTGGGGAAGCTCTGTGGAGTTTTTTGATGGCTGTGAGGAGTCATGGAGCCCCAGGCTTGACATCTTTTTCCGCTGATGGTCTCTGATGTTATGCCACGATAACTCGATCCGTCCCCCTCATAACAGTCTTCCTCCTCTGGGGGGATCACCGGCTCACCTGCAGCAAGAAAACAGGAAATCAGGCCCGATTCATTGATGCATTATCATATGCAGCTGAAGATAGATTTAGAGTCCTATACTGTAAGTCATTATTTCAAACTCAAGGCCTGGTTGCTGTGTCTTCTTCTCTTCTTGTGTCCATCACCACCGCCATTAACGTTATTGTAATTAGGTAAGAAATCGAGTTTGCATTTACTCACTTAATTCAACTAATCATTGCTTTGCCTAGTCCTTTATCCTTCCTTTCATCAAAGTGTAGTACATGACCAAATTACAGAACACAAATGAGCAGGTATATAAATCATGTAGCGTTAAGTGCAGGTGTTGATCACTGTTTCACCTGGTCCGGCTGCATCCCCACAGCTCGGCACTTTGCAGTACTCCCAGCGAGTTTCAGAGTCAGTGGTGTAACACCAGGGCATCCTCTCATTGTCGGGGTTACGACAGTAGTTGTTATCCATGCCTCTGACAAACAATAGACAGTAATAATGATGAACACAGGCAAACCCAACAATTATGGCAACATGCTTCTGGTTTAGGGCTTTATTTTCATTTGCACTGCTTTGTTTCTTTGTTTTATTTCCAGGTTTTTGCAAAATCAGATCTGGTCAATGGTGGATGGTGCAAGATATAGTGTTTTGTGCATTGATGTATAATAAGAACTGGATACTATGGAGTGAAAATAGTCTCAATATTATTTGTAAATGTGTATTCCATGATTTGTAACTGAAAAACGAGATTTGTAACTGAAAAGAAAAGATTTGTAACTGAAAAAAACGATTTGAAAATATTTTACTTACAGACTTAACTTCAGCTTCTCAGATCTGATCCTTTTCGCTTTCAAAAAGCTTCCTGCGCATCGGCGTATTCGTGTTTAATTTCAAAGTGCGAAAGACGTTTTTCTAAATAGACAGAATAGCTTGTCGCCCCTCGATTAGAGCACATGCATTTACCAACCACAGACTCTATACAGTAACCTATAAATGTAAATATATGGTTTAAATAAGCTACTGCTAGGTGGTAGAGTTGTTCTGCTGGGAAAAGAGCCTTTCCAGGCAAAAAGCGAATGCCGGCTGAACCTACCCCTAACCACCGAGGGGCGACTGTATAGAGTATGTGGTTGGTAAATGCATGTGCTCTAATCGAGGGGCGACAAGCTATTCTGTCTATTTAGAAAAACGTCTTTCCCACTTTGAAATTAAACACGAATACGCCGAAAGCCCAGATGTCCCAGTTTTCCACCAGCACTTAAACGCATCATGCATTTACGAATCTGTGGAGCTGGGACCAGCGTTAAAATAGTCTCAAAATCCCGAAAGCGAAAGTAACCTGATCCGTGCGTAACACCAGACATTTGTATGCGCAGAAGGCTTTTTGAAAGCGAAAAGGATCAGATCTGAGAAGCTGAAGTTAAAAGTCTGTAAGTAAAATATTTTCAAATTGTTTTTTTAGTTACAAATCTTGTTTTTCAGTTACAAATCCTGTTTTTCAGTTACAAATCCTGTTTTTCAGTTACAAATCATGTAATACACATTTACAAATAATATTGAGACTATTTTCACTCCATAGCATACGGTGCCGCCGCTTAGCCTTGCTTCCAATTTTTGCCAGTGGCCACGGGTGGTATTGCAGCGAAAAATTCCCCTGCGACCCAAAACAGCATTTTCCCCCACAGGCTACCATTGTAAAACTGACAGGACACCCTGAACTGCAAACAAGATCAACTACGACTCTTTCTATTATACATCTTTGGTCCATGGAGGTTTTATTTTATTATTATTTTTTTTATTTTATTTGTAAAACTTTCCTCGAGCCGCGAAAAGACAAAATGTTTCTGTTCCAGTAGCTCTTACTTGCAGGGGTAGTTGTCTGGTGACCGGTTGTGTTTGTGTGGCGTCTGAGACGACCAGCTCTGGCACGTTTTGCCCGACTCTGTCACAGCAATCGTGCCTCGGTACGCTCCTCCCTCGCCGGTGGCGCAGGTCAGCTCTGGGACGATGGTGGGAGGCTCGGAGGCTGAGCGCAAAAGGAGGAGGTGGATTGGTTGTAGAACTCACAGTAAAAACAAGTCAAGTAGCAGCAGTGTTTGAAATAATCAAATTACAATGAAACTGAAAAACAAAACTGTAAAATTACAAATGACTAAGTAGCTGCTGAAACAAACCTTCAGTAAAATGAAATAGTGGATGTGTGGTCGTACAGCCTTTTGTTAATATATGTAAAAACCAATAGTTTGTTAAGGTACACTTTATATTGATAGCATTATATTTATAATAGTGTAGTTTATATTTTTTCTTCTATGAGGTACAGTCTATGGTTAAAATGTATACCCAACATGATAATCAATAATTCAGATAAGCTTATAACGAACTTACCTGAAGCTGGATGTATTTGTGAGCAGGTGTGTTATGTTAAAAGTCTGTGAGCTGCAGATCATTTAGGACCCCCTGTGCTATAAATGAAATGATCTATTATGTTTAACTTTTAACTAACTTTTTTTGTGAAATAATCATGTTGTAACAACATCAAAATAATATAATTTTAAAAATGTTATGTGGTATTTTCTTTTGTTCCTCAGGTTGTGGTGCGGAGTCAGTTTGCCAGTCCTGCAGCGGGAAGGAGTTAAACATCTTGCTCAAGGGTACATCGGCAGGTATGATCACATGACGGACTGAACTCACTTCTTGGGTGAGTGTAATTATACATGCCATATTGCTTGTAAATGCATTTAGTGGTTAAATGTCCTCATAATTCTGCACCTGCGCTGCCAAGACAAATTTCTACATATTTACTCTGATTAAAATCATTCTGATCCCGACAATCAGTGATGGAAGCCAGTAGAAGGTGTTACAAATAATGGGGAAATAAGGCAGAAGTAAAGGAAACATTAAACTAGGGGGACTCACTGCAGCGGGGTATGGAGCAGAAGTCCCATCGTTTGGATGGGCTGGTGGTGAAGCACCACGGTCGGGGATCTCCATCTGGGTTTCTGCAGTAGTTCTCCTCAAGATACTTCTCCGGAAGACTAGAGAAAGCATAAATGGAACGCTAAAACAAATCTTTAGGACAAAAGACAAAAAAAAAAACACTTCTAGAAGCTTGTTCTATTTCCTGAATACACTTATTAGATATTATTAAATCCCTCTTGTGGTTGATTGATAGATTAATGGGCTGTTATGTCGTCTTACGCGCTGGGGATGTAGCCATGGTTGTGAGGTTTCTGGCCGTCCCAGCGTTGGCAGGTGAAGCCGCTTTCAGTAGTGGAGATTTTCCCCCTGTAGTTCTCACCACTGCAGTGTATACACTCCTCTGTAAAAGGACCAAGCACATTTTGTGCAGCATGTATGAATTTATTTTCTGTGTATGTACAGAAATGTATCACATATATGTGAAATGTCACAAATCTTGCAGGGGGAAAAATAATAGAAAAAACTTAACAACACTGCAAACTTAAAAAAAGGAAAATTAAGTTTTAACCAGCACCTCACTGATACAGTTGGTACAAAAACAATAGTATTTATTGCAGGGATCCTGGATTTCATTATATTGTCCGGTGCACATGCACCTGTGTTCACCCATGTATTTTCCTAGTCGTACAATGTTTCACTGGGTTTTACAGGCCTACAAAAGTTGCATTTTCCCACCAAGGTGAAGCTCTCTGATAACACAAGAAAAGACTCCCCAGAAACTCTTCGGACAAAGGAAAAAAAAAAAAGCAACAGCGAGTCTACAGCCACACTAGCAGCTCTGAGGCTGTACTTTGAGCTAAATGCTAACATGCTCACAATGACAGTGCTAACAGGTTTAGCAGGTATAATGTTTACCATGTTCACATCTTAGTTTAGCGTGTTAGCAATATTATTACAGGGTTTGTACAAAGGCTTGAAAGTCTGGAAAATGCTTAATTTTAACCGTTATGTTTTCAAGGTTAGGAATATGCTTGAATTCAAATATACTCCTTGAAAGATTCTTGATTTTCAACATAATCTGGTGTTTCATCATCAACACAATCACTCATGGAAACCAAAAATCTTTTCATATTTCAAATGAAACGATCCCGTCGTCAGATTTGTTTGTTGTCTCCTGGAATTTATAGTGACGATTTAGATGTGATGATAAAGGTTTTGAGAGTCTGGAAATTTAGGTTCCAGACTCTCTTCCAGACAAAGTTTAGGTACCTTGAAAGTGCTTGAATTTTACTCTTAAAAAGCTGTATGAACCCTGTTATTAGTTTTGCAGGTATATGGTCATAAACCAAAGTATAGGTCAGGTTTAAATTTTGACCTGATGGTGGCGCTACATAAAAAGTCAGAATCACCAAAGCTGACTGACATTGCCATCCCTATAGACCTGCAGTGCTCGCATGGCTAAAATAGCTTTTATCCTCCTTGTGTAAATGCTGTGCACACTAGATTTTTTGTTCCATTGTAGAAGCTTTTTGAGGACACTTAGTACAGTGCGTTTTACACTTCAGAATAATTTGGACACTCAAATTGGATGGTGGACTGTAAAATAGTTGGCAATCAGGAGAATACGGAGTTATCTATGACACAGCAATATTATATATATATTATATAGTTTGTATTTGTGCGTTGGCATCACTGATATCACAAACAAACACACAAATAAACAAAATAATAAAACACACAAAATAGATGAGTTTTACCAGTGCAGTTGGATACATTGCAGTGTTCCCAGCGGGTGTTGGGGTCTGTGGTGTAACACCAGGGTCCGTCTCTGTCTGCATCAGGGTTTCTGCAGAAGTTAGACTGCAGGTCTGCTCGGGGGTGGCTCTGCGGTGTGATGCTGCAGGAGACGCATTGAGAATAATGATATGAAATGATATAAAAGGATATGATGTAATATGTGAAATGACGGTTTAACACGTGAATACATACTTGGGCCTGTGTGGGATTTTTGCTTCCCATCTCTGACATGTCTTTCCGGTTTTTGTTTTAGTCTTTGTTCCTCTGTAATCTGTTCCTACTCCATTTACACACTCCAGGAGATACACTAGACAAGACAAAAAAAACAAAACAAAAGGACACTATCAGCACTGCACGTTTGATCATTCAATAAAATCAGCCTGCTATTTAGGTGGAATGCTTGGTGTCCTATAATATAACATAATTATTATCTGGTGGACAAATTGATCACACATCAGTCTATGAGTGAATCATTTATCCGATCCCACTGAAGGGGTGTTTCACCCCCAAAAACTCATGGTAGTGTTCAACGTGCGTCACCTCCTCACTGTGTTTGCAGACACAGTCCAAACGTCACTGATCATGCAACATAGGCTAAACATTAACCACAATGTAATGTAGGCTTAAAAAATATCATGTAAAATCTAAAATGGAGCAGCACGTGCACTCTTGTAGACCTTTCAGTGTGCGTCAAAATTGATAGGAGACAAAGAAAAGGACACCACAATATAATAAATGAGACTTCAGGCTACTTATGTAACTCATAATGAAAAGACAAAAGGACTTGCCATTTTTTTCATATAAAACTGTGCTGCTTCTGCGCAGGATAGTCTCTGTTTTAGAGTTTGCTGCTGCTGTCCAACACTCTTGGTCCTTTTCAATATATATGAAAGACCTGTGAAAACACAGCAGGGGGTCAGGTTGGGATGCTGAGCCTTAAAATGTAAAAAGCTGGGTTTTAAAAGTGTGAACTCACTTGCACGTGAAGGACGTTTCCGCGTCACATTTGGCGGCGCAGCCAGCCGCAGTGTTTGCCAAGTTCAGTTTTCGTTGCAGCGAGAGGATCCACGCCCCTTCAGTTTTGGCGTAGCCGTCCACCTCAGTACCACTAACTGAAATCAGAGACAAAAAGATTAATTGTCAAAATATATAGTACATGAATTATCCTTTCACCGCATGAATGAATGTCATCCAAGATCCCAGCTGGGTTCAGGTTTTATGGTTTTATGTATGATGTAAAACAGCAGCAAATGTTTTCAAATAAACAGCAATAGAACAAAGTTGCAAGTCATGATCTTTCGGTGGAAAAACTAAAGAGAAAATAAAGGATGAACTGTAAAAAAAAAAATCATCCCCTTTATTTACAAGTAAGTAAAGTGATCCAGCAAAGTATAAAGTAACGGAGGGCAAATAATCCAGTAAAATAATAAATACTTGTAATAAAAATGTTTAATTCTGATGTAGAAGTAACAGGAGGTTACATGTGTAACCATAGTTCTCGAGCTCCACACAATAGAGAAGTTATTGACAGAACATTCATCGTTTAAAAATGAAATAAAGGGTTAAATAAAGAAGGAAAAACTATGTAAAACCACAAAAAGGTATACACACTGTACATACATACACATACATGATGATGATTATAGTGTACATATATAGAGATAGTAAAATGCTAATGTTGCTTTTCCTGTTCCTGGTCAATAATTGAATCTGCTGTTCTCACTTAATCAGCCTGAATTAACAGTGAATCAAAGACTGAATTATTACGGAATTATACTGAATTGACAGTAGATTTTACTTAGAGGCTGTTTCCCCTATTAAGTTCTAATTAAAGTAATTAAATGTTTTATAGTCTCCAGATTTAGAATCACAAGTCAATTAACGTTCTGTAATCAGAAACTGATGTTTTGATAATTTTACAAGCACTGGATTTTATTTATATTAAATAATGTGAGCATGAGATTGTTATATTTATGACACGCTACATGAAGGGGGATTCAGTAACAGTGAGAAAGAAAAAGAAGAAACAGTGTTGACTAATTTGACTGAAATGACAAATATTGTGATTGAAACCTTGAACTGTCCACTTGCAGGTCAGTAATCAAATATCAAGATATCAAATACACAACATGATAAGAAAACACTAAAGTTTACTGTTCTTGACTTGGACTCCCTAACAGTTATCTAGTTTTACCATAATTCATTTTCTAGAAATTAGTGATTTAGACAAGTCATTGGAATTTAGATAAGGTTTGCTGGATAGAAGTTTTATCACATGCGAGTCTGTGCTATGAAGTGCATTAGTCTGAGGGGCCTTGGACTTTGAATTGTGTTTCATGCTGATGGCTGCTCAAACCAGCACAGAAGCAGGGAAATGTTTAAAGTGTAACTCCACCCTCAAATTCTGCTAGAACCCTCTCTCCCTGCAAATTAAAAAAATGCAACGAGTGAGGGAACAACAACTGTATCAGAGTCTTTTTTAAAATAAATTTCATGACGTAGATAAGTCCCAACTGGTCAACTCTGTCAGCATTGGCCTCGCAGGTTCAGGGCTGATTTAAAACAGTAGATGGCGTGTTGAGCCATTTTCAACCCATGAAATGCAGATTTTGTCAATATTAACACACATTTAAGTGTATTTAAGTGTGCAGCACCTCTTTAAATAGAGACAAAGGAGACAATTAGAAGTTAAGTTGTTGGTCTGACCTGTTGGTAAAATAATATGGTATGACACACAAAACAGAATATTTGTCCATGAATTAGCCTAGCATAAAAAAAAAATTAAAAAACAACAACATTAAGTTGATTTCATGCAAATGGCTTAAAAAGGAATAGTTAGACATTTTTTGCTTTTTCATTAGATGAGAAGATGCTGTGCTATATATGAAGCTACAGCCAGCAGCAGGTTAGCTTAGCATGAAAACTGGAAGCAGTTAGCCTGGCTCTGTCTTCATGTAAAAAAAAAAAAATCATATACTAGCACCTCCAAAATGCACTAATGTGCACGTTGTATCCAATTTGTTTAATCAATATAAAACCCAAAGTACAACAGGCTAGCTGTTTGCCCCTGCTTCCAGTCTTCATGCTAAGTTAAGCTAAGCTAACCATCTCCTAGCTGTAGCTTCAGACATGAATCTTCTTATTTAACTTCTGCGTATTTCATGAAACGTCTAATTAATCCCTCAAAATGTTATATCAAGCTCCAACGGTTCAAGTGGCTCAAGTGGACCAACAGAACAATGTCAGACTTGCTGTTATAAAGTTGCAAAACGTTTTTTGCCATCTGACACAGAAGTTAAACATACCAGGCCACTAGCATTCAGCTTCATAAGAAAAAAATTGTGTATCATCTGCATAAAAATGAATGAGACGTCATATTTCCTAATTCTAGAGTCAAGTAAAGGCATAGTCAAAAAAAAGAAAAAAAGAATAGGACCTAGGATTGAACCCTGCGGTACACCATCACCATATATGATATTCGTGTAGAGGCAGGCTTCATGGTTTAATGGCAGCAGCAGTGACCTAATTGTCTAATACAATGGAGTTGTTGAGGGTGTCAAAAGCCATACAATGAACCAGTAAAACCCACACTTAGCAGTTGGCTTCATGCTGTTTATAAAATGTCACAAAATATCCTTTGCTAATTTATTTAGATCTTAAAAAACAGATGGATCAAGGACTGATTTTTTTAAGGATCAGTTCAATTACTGCATGTTTAAAACTGGGAAAAACTGCAATCTTGAGAGCTGTTGACAGTAGAAAGGATATGTGAGCAAACTATATGTGAAGAAGTGGAGAGCTGAAGCTGATAATTGTATATATTATGTCTGTAAGCGAGATTGGACCAACACAGTCAAGAGCAACATAGAGTTTGTGTACATGGAATAATCTGGTGCGCCTCATTTGAATTAGATGAGTCACTGTTGGCCATCTAGTAGTGTGATGAGTTCCATTTAAATTAAACTACATGTATCTGAATACATGAAAAATCGAATTCATTGTGACATTGTTGGACCACAGTGTTGTCAGAGATTCCAGAGTTTAATTTGAAATAAAAGTGATGGTTGATGTGACCTGTTCAAATCCTGTTTCAACCTTATGGACTGTCGGGCATTTAATGTGATTTCGGGGATGTCGGATTTTACAAGAATCAGATCAACTCTGGGTCCACATAGCAGACAGAAATGTACTTTTGTATCACTCCTTTAGCTGGATTATTTTCCAATCTGTCTCTGCTTCCCATTGTTTGGGGCCTGCCTCTAAAACTATGTAAACTGGACACATTTTAAGTGAGAACACATCAAAGTGAACAAAATCTGTTTTATGTGCGTCCAGACTTGTCTCGTAAAACATCTTGGCTTGATTGAATGATGAACATAGCATTGAAAGGACATATTTAATCGACTTGGACAGGGTTGTCCTGAAGTATTGCCTGAAGTATTGCCTGTCTTACTTTTTTATATTTTATGGCAGTTATATAGTTGTAGAGCAATTCATAATTATCAGTCAAAGATGGCATTATATCTTACCAGTGCAGATCAGGGCTCCGAGGAGGAAAGCTAGTTTGTACAGGTCCATGGCGAGGCCCTTATACTAGCAGCTCATAGTCGACTACTCACAGAGGTAACTCCGGGTGCATCACTGGGCTCCTTTTAGCATGTCGGGAAGACAAATAGGACAATTAGTCAATCATTGGCCTGACAAGGACGGCAAAAGAGCAACAGGTCAAAAAGCTTGTTTATGGGAGATTTTGGAAAACACTAAATGTTGCATCGCAGTATCACAGGGTTTCATCCTCTCCGTCGTGTGTTGAATATTACTGAATATTTTTGAATTCTTACCTTGATCCAGTAATGAAACACCATCAGCTGGAGGGCAGGGAGAGAACTGGGAGGCTTGCTGTCTCTGTTGAGATGCACCCACAGGCTTCTTCTGTTGCTTTTCTGCCGCTACAACAGATTTAGGAAACTGCTCATTGATATCATGATATCTCTTCTGATATCATGTGACCTTTTGTTTCTTATCAATATGCCAATTCTTTCTCTTCATCACTTCGCTGGAATTCGCGTCCATCCTAAGCACGCCGGTATGTCCTGCGTGGCGTTAATATCTTAATTATAACATCATGGTTGCATGTTGAGGTGCATCTTTAATGGTAATGCGTGCGTGTGTCATAATGTTATATAATACAGACTCGATTCCCATTCTGCTGGTAAATACTATGTGATCTAGATCAAATGAGATCAATATATGTAGTTAATCTTCAGCTAAAAAGGGACCAGTGTCCTCAACTGCAAACATGTGATTACAAAACAGCCTACTTTAGACTGTTCAGTGCGTGATGGGACCGAACAACTACTGTTCAAATCTGGAAAACTGTGCCACTGTCTTTTCTAAAAAACATGCATTTAGGGCTGTTTTCAGTCAGATTTTTGACTAATTTAATGATGAGTTTTCTGTGTATATAAAGGTCCTTAAGAAGGCTCTTTGATTGATTTTTCTGCATAATGAGTACTTTTACCTTTTGATACTTTAAGTACATTTTGCTGTTAATACTTATTTTACTTAAATCAGATTTCGAATGCAGGACACTAACGTGTAATGGAGTATTTTTACTTTTTGGTATTCCTATTTTTACTCAAGAGGACTCAAAAGGAGCAGAATACCTTTTTCCACCAAGAAACAAACATAACAAAGCACTGTACAATGTGGGGAACAATCCCAGCTACTTAATAAAATCAAGTCTACAAAAGTAATTTTATTCAATTTTCAATTCAATTCAGTTTTATTTCTATAGCGCCAAAAGATAACAGAAGTTATCTCAGGGCACTTTTCATATAAAGCAGGTCCAGACTGTACTCTTTATAATATTATTTACAGACCCAACAACTTGTTTCAACAACAAAACAAACTACAGTGCTCCATATTGGTTTCCTTTAACTAAATCTGAACAAATAATCCATGTAATACCTGGTAATGGCCTGCAGAGGGTGCTATTGATCACCAACTTTGAAGAGCTCTCCAACTCCACCTGAGTTGACAGTGGGAGAGAGTCCCCATTGTTACGGCATGTGAAAAGAAAGTGAGGACAAATGGATGAACTGCTGCAGTCGATAAGGTAGTGGTCAAGGATGGGAAGTATAATAGAGCCATCAATATGTGACTGATAAGGTTTTAGCCACTGACATCGACATGATGTTTTTAATGTGAAGCCGAAGACAAATTTCCACCCCGGTGGATAATAAAGATATATTTTATTCTATTTTACTGATGATAATATCCACAATTACAGTAAACTGTTCAGTGTTGGTGGATGATCTGTGTTCAGAAGAGTAATTCTGATGGGGCAGATGGTTCAAGAGATTCAGGAGTCCCTCTACAAATTTCAGCGTTACTATTTTGAAGGCTAAATAATGTTTTATACTTACATTTGTTCTGCCTTTTTCAAAAGGTCGGGTACTGACATTCTATATGTCTTCAAAATAAAATCATGATTTGATTAAAAAAAACACAAAATTGTGTATGTATGAAAGAGCTTGGTATTTGGCCTATTTCTTTTAAAACAGGTTAAAAGCATTATATTGTGTTGTAACCCTTTAATCAAAGGTTATAGGATACAGTATGTGAGGCGCACTAGTTAGCACTTTAAGATACTTTAACTGTAAACTGAAAAATGAACTTTGAATCTTGTTATGACTATGGTCAGTGGTAGTAAATCTATTAACTATTATACTAACAAAATGGACATTTATTGTGGTGGGTGGGACCTGTGATGTTCAGCTGCCCCTTTTAAATGATCCAACATCCTATTTCAACCAGAAGTGCATTTAAGTATGAAAGTTCAATGCTTTTAATTTGCAAACATCTTGAAGAGATCACTGCGTGCAGAGGAGATCTTGTTCTTACCTCTGTGTGCAGATTTAAAGAGTAACTCCACGGATGTTACATGTCAAAATGAATCTAGACAGGGAGAGTACAACAGGGGTATTATGTCCTCTGTGTCTCTGGAGAAGGCTTGTCAAGACTGGGACAGTTATACTATCGTTTTCAGTACCTCAGCTTGGGTATAGAGACTACAGATCTTTAGCCATGCTAGCGGGATGGCAATGTCTGTCTGTCGCTTTGTCCACCATTTTGGTCCAGACTGAAATATCTCAACAAACTACTGGATGGATTACCATGAAATTTGACATTCATACCCCATTTACACCTGCATTAGGATCGGACTGATCAGATCAGCCAGACCAGTCCCTACCTGACCTCGCCCCCAGTTACATTTCCGATCTCCTCGTTCCTCATTCCACTCCCATCCTCAGTTCTCCGCCTTTTATCCCCCCCCAATAGACTGTATATAAAGATGCACGGCATGACAGCTCCCCAAAAGTGATGCCAAAATATCTCAGTCGCCCCCTGGTGGCTGGCTGCAGTATAGCTCATAAACCCCGCCCCCTCCATGTTAGCGGATGGGACATGGGCCAAATTTTTCCCAAAGATGGTTTCTGTCATTTTAGGTAGTTTTTATCACGCTGATGTTTGTTCAAGTGTTTGTTTTTCTGATAAGTTTGGTTTTAATTAGTTATTTGATGCTATAAAAAGGGGGTGTGACATCATGATTGACAACTGTGAGTGAGATTGCAGACTCTGGCTCCAAATGACATCACCAACGCAAGATGGCTGCGCCCGTATCCGGGGTATTTTCCGTTTTTGTACAGTAGGAGGAAGTGGAGACGCGTCGTCCATCTTTATATACAGTCTTTGATGCCCCCGCTCCAACTGCAAAATAAAAGGTGATCATGCCTTTGCTTTCTTAGCTCCAACCCTCTGGAATCATCTTCACCAATCGATCAGATTTGCTGAATCTTTGGACAGTTTTAAGCAGCTTCTAAAAACCGATCTTTACAGGCAATCCTTTTTATAAATCTATGTAATTTACTTTTCCTTTATGTATTTATTCATATTGATTTTCGTGTGTGTGTGTGAAGCACTTTGTAACGGTGTGTTTTAAAAAGTGCTAGCCTATATAAATAAAGCTTTACTTATTTACTAGGCGTTTTCGGGCCAGAGGAACTTTTTCATAGTTCTGGGCGACCCTGCATTGGCAACCTGCTGCTCCGACTGCTTGGCTCCATTGAAATGAATGAGAGGGCTGCGTTTTTTAACACAGGGCTCAAGTTGGTCTGGACACATCTTAGTCTTGTTAAACTTTCTGATTGAAATGAATTACAATCTCCACTAGATCATTATACTTTTAAACATGTGTGTGACTGACAGTTACGTTTTTATGCCACAAAAACATAACTCAATGCCTCTTTGCAAGGATGAGAAAAAAGTTATAATAAAGAACTGTAACTAGTTTTTAAATTTTAAAATTTTGTGTTCAGCTGTGATTCTGAATTTACTGGCTGTCATAGACGTCACCATAGAAATCCTGAATTTCATGTGATTGGCTGCTGACCAGGTTACACTTGGGATAACAAGGCATCACATTTTACCTTTTAAACTCGTCAATGTGACTAAAACAGATCATGTCCAGCCAAACTGTTGTTTTGTGACATATGGTAGACTGTGACATACATAGCAAAGCTGATGTTACAGTTATTTTATTTAGATCTACAGTATTTGTGTGTGAATCGGTGGCCCTACCTTGGCCGTCCTGTTCGAAATGGTCTGGAGATATAGATTTACTTTCATAAGATTAGACCATTTTGCTCTGTTTAAATAACATTTCCAAGTAACTAATAAACCTCACATTTCCGCGTCTCTCTTCTAAACAAAAGCAGAGGGTTGTTCTGAGAAATAATGGTTCAGTTTTATTTTTTTTCCGCGAAGCTCCCACTTTCAGCTATAATAACTGGTGTTCTGGGTTTGTTCTGTGTTCCCGCAAGTTGAAGGTCAGTCTCCTCCTCCATGAAGAGGGACCGCAACAATACTTCACGCAGAGATGGTGAGGGAGAGGTGTGGCGGTCCAAGGTTCTGCTGCTCAATCAATATCCCACTGCCAGATTTAGAGATGTCGCTCTCTCCTCAAAAAGAAAAGGGGAAGAATGGCTGCATCATTCAGGGTTTCATGTCATTTTTGTTAGTGTGAGCGAAAAACAAGAAATCCAATTTTTCTAAATTCATGTGCATAATAATATTACAGCTGCACTGTGTGTCTCCTTTCCTTTTATTTTACTCTTTTATCTTCTGTGACTGTTGGTTCCATGTTCAGTTTGTGTAATTATGCTGCCATTTTGGCCAGAATTCCCTTGAAAAACCCATTTCAATTTCCAGAGACTGTCCTTTTTTTAAAGAGAGGTCAAACAAAATCTCAACATGCCTTCGATGTATTATTAGCTGTAGTAATACAGACTGCAGATGGACAAGATTAACTGGTGACCACATGTGAATACTGCACTCTACTGAGTTTAATTCAATAGGAGGACTGAAGAATGTTTTAAAGGCCTTGCACTTATCTTTTTTTTTTAGCCCTCTTCTGTCCTGCAACATTTGCAGAGAAGCGTGACGAGCTCTCTCTCTCCCAGAGTAGACAAGTCCAATGAAAAGATAATAGTAGTAGTAATAATAAAAAGGTGACGGGTTGATGCCACCTTTATGTCTGTGCTGGACTTTGGTTGTATACATGCATGCATCTTCACAATGCCTACACTTGCTGGATACTGTCTACCATGGAGCACTGAGATTTATCACAAATCTCAAGGCTCTTACTCACCATTGCTCTCTGTATGCTCGGGTTGGATGGTATGCCTTGTCCATCTGTAGACTTAACCATTGGCTTGCTTTTATTTATAAGGCTGTTCTTGGACTGCTTCCTTCCTACAGTAGGGGAAGTTACCATCTTCGCTCCCGGGACTTATTTCTTTTAACTAACTGTCCTCAAAGTCCGTACTGAACTAGGAAAAGGGGTGTTTAAGTGTGCGGCTCGGTCGGCGTGGAATCAGCTGCAAAGTCACCTGAATCTTCAGGAGCTGGTCTCATTGGACGCATTTAAAGTGATTTTAAATGACTTGGACGCAGGTACATCCGGCTGTAGGTGTTTTGAATGTTCAAGAATGATTTGATGTTTTTTAATTCTGTAATTTGTTCTTTGTTTTATGTCTGGAACAGTGTTATTTGTGCTGCTGCCCGTCTTGGCCAGGACTCTCTTGAATGAGATTTTTAATCTCAGTTAGTTTTTTACTCCTGGTTTAATAAAGGTTAAAAAATATATAGAGAGAGAGATCACCATATTAATAGCAAATACAGTAATAATACATTATTATCTGCTTGTCTCACCACCTGGCCGCGTAATCAGTTTGAGTTTTTCTTCTGACCAACAACCCAAACAAACCCCAGAAACATGTCATGGTCATTTTGTATTATGGACTATTAATATTAAGAAAAACCTCATATATTGCTCCTTCAGAATGCTCTTTGTGCGTTTTTCAATTACAGCCTCATTGGACAGAAGGTCCCGGCAAATGGACACAGACTGACGGTACATTAGAGCCGACTATGGTAAAACTGTGCAACACTTTATTTTTTAAACATTGTTCCTTAAATTGAATGCATTTTTCCTTTGATTAAAGCATTGCTTAAGTGGCTTGCCCTTGACTGGACCATTGTACAGCACTGTGGTTTTGAAGGATGTGTGATTAAAACACACACACCTCCAAAACCACACACAGTGCAGGTATTTTATGCTCTGCGTACCCATGGATTTTTACAACTGTTGCACATGGATGTGAAAAATAGAGTGAAACCGTGCTTTTCCCTCCACATCCCACATCTGGTGCATGTCTTCACTGCTTTGTCTGCTGGATTAAAAAAAAAGTGAAATTAATAAAAAGGAAACTGCTAAGCAGGTTAGCATCATTGCGTCAAACACACACTTGTAATTATCAAATATGAGAGGCACCTCCTTTAGTCCTCTTGACTGAAAATAAAAAGATTTCCTCTTTGGGTAAGTGCTTGTTATATCAATCTCTTTGTCCACCTTGGAGCTTGTCAGTTTTGACCGTCATGCCAGAGAAATAAGAGACACGATTCCAGTTAAAGCTTATTATTTTTTAGTTGCACTTAAAAATGCTTGAGTTTATTTGTACAGCAAATCAACGTGCTTTACATAAGACAGAAAGGCATTAAGAAAAGATATAAAAGAAACACAAGACAATATAAAAGGACACATAAAAAGAGTAAAACTAAATAAAATAGAAATTAAAATAAGCTATAGTTGAATAAGACAAATCAAACTGTTGAATAAATGTCACCGTGCAGCTACAGTGCAGTGCAAGATAAGAATAAATAGTCCCAAGTTTAAGTTAAATGTTTTAAGGTTTTAACCCCCGAGAGGCAAATCTCAAGTTTTCCAGGAGTTGGTTCCAGATACGTGGAGCATAAAATACTGAATGCTGCTTCTTTTGTGTTTAGTTTTGTACTGTGGGGACGGTAAGCAGACCTGTCCCAGACCACCTGAGAGGTCTGGACGGTCCACAACTTAGCAGCATATCAGTATTGTGGCCCTAAACCATTCAGTGCTTTATAAACCAACAGTGGTATTATAAACAGACATATAAATAGACAGTGTAAAGATCTGAGAACTGGACTGATGTGGTCTCTCCTGGTCTCAGTGAGGACTCTAGCTGCAGCTGTCTGAGACCTGTAAAGACAGCGCTACAGGAGTCGAGGCAACTGAAGAGAAATGCATGGAAAAAAAATGTCTAAATCCTGCTGAGACATAAGGCCTTTGATTCTTGATACATTCTTAAGGTGATAGCAGGCGGATTTGAAATTGTTTTAATGTGGATGTTAAAATGTAGGTGCGAGTCCACGATTACACCAAGATTTCTGCCCTGGCTTGTGGTTTTTAACGTTAACGATCGGAGGGCAGTGACTTTTAATCGTTCTTCTTTGGCTCCAAAGACAATTATTTCTTTTTTCATACACATCCTATTATTGATTTGTTGAATGCACCCTGTCAGGACACAAGACAAGTGATAGAAAATGCAATTTTATTTCAGTTTATTCTCTCTCCTAAAACAACAATAAAATACTGTTTGATTCAGTAAAGTCAGATTTCTACATTAGAATCCAGCCGTGGTCTGATTGGCCTCAAAACTTTATTAGTCCTGTAGCAATACATACATTATGTCGTGTATTTACAAATGTCAGATTTATATTCCATAATAATACTGGAGGGTGTTGGTGACAGTGAGGCAGCGGATGTATAACATTACCACCAAGAGACTCAAGAGGTCGCCAAAGTCATCAAGTTTCAAAATCTTTTAAGATTGCAGAAGCAAAAATGTATGAGACATTTGAGAAAATTGATTATGTCTCAAAATTTTAGCTTGGCCTAATATACACAGTAGTTGAGGTCTTTTTTTTTTGTCTTTTGTTATTTGTGTGCACTTAATGTGTGTTCATTTTTTCTACCATAATGAAATAGATTTTAAAAAAGACGAAATTTGCCCAAAAACTGAGCAGTAACAAGAATAAATGTGTCAAAAAACACAATAAAAACAAGGCAGGTTTTCTAGACGGTTTCCTGTATTTAATAAAAGCCTTAAACTGTTAAATTGACGTTCAGTGTTCTTCAGCAGCCTCACTGTCTCCTCATTGCTTCATATCTTCTTTTGTTTCGGGAAGAACACAATGCATCTCCTTATAGACTTTGCTGCACAAATATGCACACATGCACACACAGAGTCCAATGTACTGAGTCCAGCTGTCCTCGTCTCTGCCATTACTGTAAGAGAATACCCCCGGCCAGCGCTCTAACCCACTCCATCAATCTCTCTCTGTTTGACAGGAACTATGCCCACCTGTTCTCCCACAGTCCGCACGCAGACACTCAGAGGCTGAAGCTCAACGCGCGGCTTCAGGCTTCAGGTTTGGGCTGATGGAGCCTGAATGTGGTCAGTGTGCCGTGTTCACTGTCATAATCCACTTGAGTGATTAAAGCTTCAGCTGTGCTGTGGTTCTCTGTAGACGTTGTACTTACAGACAGTAGTAAACTGCTACTTTACATGAGTATTTCCACTTTGGAGGACTTTATTTTACTCTGTACGACTCTTCCACCTCATTTCTGAGGAAAATCTGGTACCTTTTACTACTTTACATCTGACAGCTGCAGTTACTAGTTGCTTAAGACTTTTTAAAGATGTTTGCTGTTGTCAGGTACAAATCTTTCATCTCCAAAATGTCAACTTGTTCGACATTTATTAGAAACTGTACCTCGTATTCTCCAACTATCTAACTAACTATTGATAATTAAGGTACATTTACTGTTTGTTTATACAAAGTTAAAATTTTAAAATGTAGTTAAAATTACAATATGTCATAATATTAACATGTACATAAAAATATACATTTTTTAAAAGAACATATTGACTAAGATGGTGAGAAATCAAGACAAAACTGCACACAGATGATAAGAAACCTAAACTGTATAGAATTAAACTCAATTACTGCTCAGTTATATGTAAATGAAGACAAAAGGCTGGTTATTTAGTATCTTTTTAAATGTTTAATTGCGTAACACGCCGGTGCTAAATTAGATTAGTGATGTCCGACACCAGACAGTAGTGTTAAGTATAAGCATAGGCCTTTTTCACAGCAAACGTTTTGACCTGTCATAATAGGAACAGCACAGGTGTTTCTAAAAACATTAACGATGGCTCCTTTCTGTGCAAGTGTCTCAGCCAGAATGCAGAATACCAGGACCCTGAAACTGAAGCAGCTAAATTAAATTCAACCGTCATTAATTTTATTATTTACACATGTGCTTTTCCTGTTGTTACGTGTCAAAATGTGTCCTGTAAAAATGGTCTTTTCCTCGACATACTGTGAATTCAGGAAATCAGTTCTGAAGAAGCCAGATCACTACAGGTGCAGGCTTTAACACAATCACAGCCATATATAAGCCATTTAAGTCCATGTTCACCAGCTATTAAACTTTCTAACTTTGGAAATAAATTGTTGTCCAAAGACATTTGTGCCGTTAAGTGTAAATGTGAATGTTTGTCTTTATGTGTGTAGGCCTTGTGATAGATCTGTCCAGGATGTACCCTGTACCTCTTGTCCAACGTGAGCCAAGATTCACACCTCTGCGACCCTGCGAGGCACTTCAAGTTGAAATCTAATGTGTCTTTATTTCTGCATAAAAACCTAAACTATAGTGCACCTTAAAAATCTATTTTCTTAAAAATTTGCACAGCTGTAATTTCTTTTAAAGATTAAAAGTCTTTAATTCCTAACTCAAACATTCCTTGCGGTTTGTGGGATTTGAACCAAAGATCCTCTGATCTCTAACCTTTAGGCTCCTGCTGCCCGCGTCTAAGTAAAAAATACTTCAGGCGAAAGAGAGACCAAATCCTTTTAAACTCCTTCTTTTACTTAACTTTTTTTCTTCTTCTTGCGGCCATAGATCACCTGTCCAACCAGATTTGCTCGTCTTCACACCTCACCAATCACTCTTCATCCCCTCCTCTTCCCCCCCCCTCTCTCCTCCTTTTCTCTACTTGTTCGGTCCTCAGCTCCATCAAGAACACACACACACACACACACACACACACACACACACACACACACACACACACACACACACACACACACACACAC
>VMKM01003210.1:0-43242 GCA_008360985.2 Macquaria ambigua
TTTTTTTTTTTTTTTTGTCCTGTGTCCTTCTTAGGCTCCCATAGTGTATGAGAAGACTAAACCTGTACTGAATGTAATTCAACATACTGATTATATTTGGCATAAGAGTGCACATTTACTTATTTATTTATTTATACTGGTTCACATGCTTTACCTTATTACTTAGGCTACTTTTATTTTGAAGTCTAAGACTAAGTGTTCCGGTATTGCCTGTCTGAACCTGTGTGACTTGACGCACGTTGGGAGCAATGGTTTGTATTGATGTGAGAGCTTGCCTGGCGTCTCCCTGTCAGAAGATTGTGTGGAGGCCGACCTGTGGCCAGACACACAGCGCGCTGTTGGAGGGCAAAGTCTACAGTGGAGCCTGTATATCCAGCTCTTATCTCCCACGGAGGACGCACAGACAGACTTCAGCTGCACGGAGAGCAGTGAGACGCGGAGCCGGTGTGTGGGATACGTGCAGCATGTAGCCAGGGCTGAGGACAGCTGGTGTGTGGTGCGTATGTCTAATATCAAATTCAGTGACCCAGGCTGTAATAAAAGGAAGGAGGTGATATCTGTGTGTACGGTAGTGTACATCTGTGTGACTGTCACCTTTCTGGTCTCTATGGTGGTTGTGTTTCAGCTTGTGCTCTGCCGTGGCCCACTGTGTGCTCCCGTCCGCTGCACTGATCCGAGACCCGGTGACCCGCTGGAGCCATGGGTGGGAGTCTGGGCTGCCACCGCTCCATCCCCAAGGACCCCACAGACTTCAGCTGCGGCAAGCGCAAATTCAGCGCTGCGTGTAACTTCGGCCACATTCTGGTGAACCAGGAGCGGCTGAACATCAACACGGCCACCGAGGAGGAACTCATGACTCTACCGGGAGTCAACCGCACTGTCGCGCAGAATATCGTGGAATACCGGGACTGTATCGGGGGGTTTAAAAAGGTGGAGGACCTGGCTCTGGTCAGCGGGATCGGGGCCACCAAACTGGAGGTGATCAAACTGGAAATATGCGTCTCCAGCAGGACCAGTTCGTCCCAGCACTCCCCGTCTTCCCTGCGCAAAGATCTGGATCACCAGTCCTGCACCGGGATGAATATTAACACTGCCACCCCGGCACAGCTCATGAGCATCAGAGGCATCACGGAGAAAATAGCCAAGAACATCGTGGCGTACCGGGCGGAACACGGCCCGTTCAAAAGCATCGAGGACTTGGTGAGGGTCAGCCACATCAACAGCTCCCTGCTTGACAAAATCCGCTTCCAAGTGTTTGTGGAGCGCTCCAGGGCGCCGTCCACCAACACCAATGGAGGGCTCACCTGCACCACCAAGTCCCACCCCAGCCCGACTTCATTCAGTCTCATGAGCGACGATCTGGATCTCCCGCCCGGTGGACCGACCCAGATCATCTCTGTGCGGCCCAACGTGGAGCCCCCGTCCGGCCTGCGGGACGGGAAGCCCGTGGTGCGCCTGGCCACCTGGAGCCTGCAGGGCTGCTCCTGCGATAAGGCCAACAACCCGGGGGTCAAAGAGGTGGTGTGCATGACCCTGCTGGAGAATGAGTGAGTAAAAGTTCCAGGGCTTACCTGTACTCATTCATGACATCTAAAGTGTGAATGGTTATTGAACAGAATCAGATGGATGTGTCATGCTGAGGGCAAACCTGATCTTTTTGTAAAGAGGTAATGGAAACCAGATTTAAATTATGTATTACTGATGGTTAGAATAAATAGGCAAATACAATATTAAACACAACAACTAAATAAATAGTCGAATTGCATTACAAATGTAGTATATAAAAGACCATTTTTCAGTGAATATCGTTTGAATCCAAAATTAGTGATGTTTTGGAGGCTTTTCTCATTGTATATAGTATATTCTTTAAGGAACTGAGGAGAATTTTATGTCTACCAAAAACAGTCTGCAGTTTGGCTCAGGACTTATTATCTTATGACAACTTGCTGAGTAATACTGTTAAACATAAAATCTATAAACTTAAATAAAATGTTTGTACCACACAATTTAAAAACATAGTTTTCATTGTCAATATTGGGCACAGAATCAACAAATTATATTTATGAAATGTGGTGACTGTAGACCAACAGTGCTGATTAAATTCCATATGGATTTAGGCATGTTATCTAAAAGTGTGGCTTAAATCTGGCTGTAAAAATGGCTTTAATTTGATGTTGTGGGCCATCAGCTATCAGCCCATGTTGAGCTTGCCATCTTTTAATATGGTGCCATCAGGGCCATTCTTTGTCCATTCTTGGCACAGATGCCTTATGCCAGTGCTGACTGTGTGATAGCAGTGCCATGTAGAAGCCATATCTGGGCCAGATCAGTCTTCTAATCTACTGCATGTGGGTGTTTAAAATAAACACACTAGAGCATTCCTGATTTGAGTGAACTGGTAGTGTGGTGACTTACAACTACTAATCGCTCACATCAACTAACAACCATTTACCACCAGAAGTGGAAGCCAGCAAGTGAGAAGGGGCCCAAAACACATTTTTACCCTGGAACCCAATGACCCAATTAATTCGGCTGTGGCTTCACAGTTTTAAAAATGAACTTTGCAGTGAGTATTTTTTAACAAGTAACAATTAACAAAAACAACTTGAAGGTTCAGCCAAAATTGAAGTTACTGGAAAAAAGAAAATTAAATAATCTTTCAAACATGTAAAAACCATTATTAGAAAAAGTGCAAATATTTAAAAAAAAACCCCCACAAAAGACAAAAACTGAATAATAATATACTTCATTTTAATTTTACCAAACTTCACCAAATGAGCAGACTGAACAGTATTACATTTTGCTTGTTGCCTGTTTCCCCACATGTATCCCCCACATTTGTTTTACTTTGAGTTTGATGCAACATCTCAGATTCTTTGATTCGCAGCGTTGTCCTTTGACATGGTCTCACTTGTGAAGAAAATGAAAGAAGAGCAGACAGAGCACAGCGATCTGTGGTCGACCAGTTAAAATGACGCCGTTCTTTTGCCCTGAGTGCAACGTTTGTACAGATAGCAGGAAAATAGGCCTCTGTGAATCCAGGTTAATCTGCCCAGATAAACTCTGAGAGTAGTGTTTCAGTGTCAGGTTCCACAGTCAATGAATAACGAGATTAATTCAATGGCATTCTACTTGTATTTGCTTGACAACAAGCTGCTCAGCTCACCTTGTCATAAAAGCTCTATTAGCTCAGGCCTGAGATGGCTCAGCATGGAATGACAAACAAGATATTTACTTTGTTCTGCTCACATGACTGCTCAAATGGTCACCATGTTCTTCAGTTATTCTTTGCTCATAATACGCACTTCTTGAGCAGGGTGTGACCAGTTTTTCTCAGTGTCTGTTGGCACCAGGTTACACTGGCTGGGTTTGCCAGATGAAGTGCCTGGAGCTGTGCAGTACCCTGCTTAGGTGTGAGACATGACCTGCATGGAAGGGTGGGGGTGGGGGGGCATTCCTGCAGTACATGTTCTTACATCTGAAACTGTCGCTGCCAGTAAAATTAGCATCCTCTGCAATGCAGCCATCATATGATCCACTCTAGCTCCTAAACATTCTGTTCTCTGTGAATGGACAGGCCGGCATACCAAACTCTGTTTGAAAATCGGTCATTTTAATGTTACTTTGCTTAAAAGAAAACATACATACTTAATTGAACATGACTAAAGACCTCTGTCGAATCATCTGCCTCTGTTCATCAGTTCATCATCAATTCATATATCTAAGACACCAAGTAGACCTTATTGTGATTTAAATTTCTATACCTGTGTTTCATACAATCCTGACAACCTGAACTATCATGGGCTGTAGAAAACAGTGCCAAAAAATGATAAAAATCTTATAATTTATTTATTATTATTGAAATAATTGGTGCCGGGTCTAAGATAACAATTATTAATTCATAGCAAAGTCTTATTGGTCATGTTCTGCAAGGTGTCAGAGTTGGACCAGGCCACTTTGGCACCCTAAGCAGAATTGATTCCCCATCCCCATTCTGCAACAAATCAAATCACCAAGTGGCATCAAGTTAGCCAGGTAGCTACAAGTAACAGGTCTGTTCATGATCATGGCGACCTTCCTGTTCTCAACAGCAGGTTACTATGAAGCTCTTCTGTGGGAACTCCATTTTTGTTATTCTTTGGAGATATTGCATATCACCTCAGTAAGGCATCTGTGTACGAAAATACATCAAAACGTCCCTTTTTCTATCTTTTTCTTATTTATTAGGAGGCCTCCTGGTCACTGCGGAGCCCCGAGCAGCTTAGTTCAGCCCTAGTTGGCCCTTATCAGAGGCTGTTTGGGTGATTCAGCATGTAGAAGCAATGAGAGGAAGATTTCTGAGTGGCTGCTCAGCCTGTGAATTAGTGATTTCACCCATTTAGTGTGCTTTCTCATTATTTTTGTTCTCTTCTTTTTTTCTTCTTCCACAAGCAAACGCCAATGCTAAGCAAAGAACAGCAACCATAACCCTAGCAAGATAAACAAGACAGCCCCAGGTGCAGTTCTTTAATCAGACATATTCTCAATTTGCATTTTGAGTATATAAAGCCGTGTTTCCACTCAAAGTACCTAGAACTTTTAGTCCCAGGAACTACTTTTCAAGGAACTAAAAGGTTCCTTCCTCTCATTGTCAGTGTTACCACCGTGGTCTAATGACCTGCGAAGATTAGGCAAATTAGTCCGCTGATGTTTTACACGTCATTGATGATGACACCATAGAAAGCGAGCTCAATAAGTCGTCAGTCTTCTGTAACTCCATTGTGTCGAAGCACAATGAACAAAAAAACAAACTGGTTTGCAGCTGCAGATTTTTTAAAAATGGTGGCTGAAATAAAATGCTGCAATTATTCGACCAATCAGAAATGTTCAGCGCTGCAAGCCCCACCCCCAAAGTTCCTGTACTTTTCGAAAGTACTATCCCCCGAGCAGAGACTTTTTGGGGGGTAAAATAATGCCCCCGAAACTTAATTTAGACCCTGGTCCCTGCAGTGGAAACAGGGTTAGACCAATATTGTTCACTTACAAATCAAGTGTGAAACTGGTTGGCTTTCTTTGTCTCTCTTTGTAGTTCTTTCAGTAAAAATATGTTTGATGCAGGCACAGAACGTAGCATGTTGATGCCCAGGTAGCCGTTGGTTGTAGTCTTTGTGGCGTGCTCACATGCAACTTTAACCGAAGACACGTTGGGTTTTTTTTCTGGTGGCAGAGAGGTGAAAAATGTTCAAGGCTGCGCTCGTCACTGTCACTTTTTACCCAGCGGTCCAATCGCAGTGGAGAAGGGGCAGGACAAATACCACAAAGACCAACCTTCACATCCTACATGTACAAGTGCTGAGCAACGATAAAATCTCATGAACCCACATAGACCGGCCGGTCTATCCTCTCTCCCTACGTAATTCATTCTTCCCTTCATCTAGAGCAGGGGTCAGAGCAAGTTCTCTACCTTGTGCCAACATTTTTACATTCAGTATTTGTTGATAACACAAACTATCTGTGAAATTAGGTACTTGCAACACATATTTTCGCGCATATTTCGTATCATGGCAACCAAAGTGTCTCAGCTAAAAAACTGCTGTGCCACTGCTTTCAAGTGATCCCATTTGGGCATTTTCAGAAGAGCGCCTGGCGTTTTCAGCTGGGAAAAAAAACTTTGGTGTACACACAACCCTTAAAGGTTCAGTATGATTCAATAGGCGAAAAGTCTGGTCCTTAAGTCTGCATCGCGCTGCATTCCTGATCTCTCTCCAGGAACTCTGTCTTTGGCGTGTCTATGTTGTCTGGGATAGCGGCGCACACTTTCAGGTCTCTTCTCGAAAATATTCACTGTGTTGCACAATGCTTGTACATGTGAAAACTGATGGAAGTAGTTGTGTGAAGAATGAAATCACTGTGCGAGGTGGACGTAATTGATGAGTTGTCTGTTTCAGAGAGTTACAAAACTTGCTGGTTGCTGTTAGACAATTGAACAAGTACTTTCTTTGAAGCATACTGAGGCCTTTATGCCTCTGGCCAGCTACAGGCTTGGCTGATAATGAAGGCCACACAAAATGTTCAATTTATTGAAAAGAGTTTGGTGTGTGACATTTCTTTCATATAAGGCGATTGCAATCATCCATGTTTATTAAGTCATGCATAAAGCTCCACCACACCCAGTGCAAACTGTCGTAGGTAAAGTCTGGAGCCTCACATGACAGATCCATTTGTCGTGTGTTTTGATTAGAACTGTCTGATTACCTTTAGCGCCATCTTAGATCTTCCTCCATATCTGCCTCCCCTTCCTCTCCTACCAGACCCACCCACCGTCTTATAAATCTCCACCATTTCCCTCACTCGTGCCTCCCACTTCCTGTGTTCCCAAGCCACGGGTAACAACCCTAATGGTGATATTGTAGGGATCATTGTTTATGGAGGAGGAGGAGGCTGTAGGGTAGATACGGTGTGTTTGCACAGTGCTTGGGCTCCACTGTGTGAGCAATCACAAGATCCAGGCTGAGTTTACACACTTCCTGGCTTTCCTCCAGGCACAAGCAGAGTGCTACTAGAGTTCAATGAACTCCCACTTACCAAAGGTTACACAGCAAACTGTGTTCAGCCACCACAGCCTCCCAGGCCTGCTGATGTTAGTAATCAGCCAGCCATTAGTCAGCCTCACACACTGGGCTGAAGGGAAGTGAAAGAGGTGCTACTAGCTCTTAACAGCAGGGTTAATATGGATCAAGGTGTAGATGTGAGCTGACAGAGACCCACTTGATTCAGAGCAAATGTGGCTGCAGTGGTAAAAAGCTGTGTTGCTGTCAAATCTGCTCCAGGGATCCTCTCTTTCTACATGACAGCTTGTAGGAGGATGTTCTGTTTCTGGAGTGTTCAGTCAGGTTTATTTTTGTGCTTCATCAGTCTGTAGATCTTTTCTTGTGTCACAGAGAAGAATTAGGCTGCCTCAGCTTTGAAAAATTCACATGGCGTCTTGTGTGTCGTGCTGCATGAAGCAAGAATTTTATGCAACAAACAACATCCATCGTCTCTGTCCCAGAGAGAACATCCCCACAGTGTGATGGCTTATATTCATCCAATTTACCATCCTACCTACCTGGCACCTTACTGCACACAGGAAGTGAAGAATCAAAACATGAAATTGAGTTACAGGGCAGCAGTGAGAAAGTGATCTGTCTAAAGAACGCTGGGCTCACCAACATTAGATCTTTTGTCATCTCTTTGATTTCCTTTTGTATGAACCATTATGTCAGTTTCCTGACCTGAACAAGCTGAACCTTGAAGCCACAAAATTACTGAAGGTTGTTTTTACTTCTGCATCACAATGTCAAGTCACAAGGGTTTGTTTTCAGTGGTGCTGTGACTGTAGTCGACCCCTGACCTTGCTGACAGGGCTGATGGTGGCCGGCCGACATCACACACAGAGAGGAGAGTTCCTGCTAAAAGCTAGCTGCAGTTTCTCAGAAGAGCACAGAATGAAAAAGGAAGAGACACTAGAGTGAGATCAATACATCCTCATCAAGTTAGCCAAAGCAGTCTCATAGCGGATTGTGGTTTTTGTTTAGGTTTTATTTGCTGACTTTGACTGAAATCCCAGCTCAATGAAGAGAATAAAACCTTTAAAATTTCATATCTCCACCATTCATTTGGCTAACAGATGATAGCCCAGCCTGCTATGTTTACACTGCAGCCAATAAAGCCAATTATATGATAATGAGTTGCTGGTGATATTCCTGGTCTTTGAGTGACAGTCATACAGATGGCAGCTGCTGTCGTTGCTCTCTTGTTAATTATATTACCATCTAATCAGATGAGCTTCTGCTCCTTGTTCAGCTCATCAGTACTGAGAACTACAGTCTCAGACTGTCTCAGAGTCTATGAATGGCTCCATTTACACAGAGCATTTCATTCTATTAATATTCAGAATCATAACCCATTTATTGAGTGAACATTGTTTCTGAATCTGTATTTCTCTTTTTGCACAGTCCCGCCCACTCGAGTGTCATCACCATTCTATCATAGGCAGACAGTCACGCTGACTGACAGCCAGACTGCAGCCTGAGACGTAACACAACAAGAGCCAGGGATTTTGAACAACCCAAATTAGCTTTCTACCTAATGTCTCCTTCTCATCTACTGTACAAAGACACATATTGTGTTGCACATTGGCTTCAACTGGGTGAAAAGTGGGTGAAAACTGCTAACGGCAGTTTGCAGGCCACATAGCTAATTAGCCAGTCAGACTAAAACTTACCTGCAAGACCTTTCAGTTTATATACCAAATGGTGTTGTCCTAATTGTTTGATACCACTGCTAACAAAATGCAGTCTGTCCTTGGCCTGTAAGTTACATTTATCAGCACAAATTTGTCTCTCCATGCCCCTTTCTGGGGCTAAACCTGGCAGCTCCCCTGGACACTGGACTCCTACTCAGAGGCTTGAGAAAAAAAGAAGCATTTCCAATAAATCCCCAAAGAACTTTCATTCTTTATTAAATAATTACAAACAATTTGAAAATCACATTGACATAATTTTTGACTGCAAAAAGGGGTGACTAAATGTGACGGAGTTGGACTAAGTGACCCAAGCTGTATTTCATGGAGGTTGTGAATTATGCAGAAGTATCTTCTAAATAAACTGTTTCATTTTAATGCTCAACATTAAACTAATAATGATGCCAGCCAATGCAGGTCAGGTTTGCTTTTCTGTCAGAAATGAAAAGCATTTGGCTCGTGTACACACCATAAAGCCATAAAGGATGGAGTCTAGGTGTGGCTGCAAAAAGAAAACGCAATGTGCCAAGAGCAGAGCACAACATAGTGTTGTCGTGTTCTACTTCATTTGTACAGTTAAGTTTAATATTTTTCACAAATGCACATTTCAAAATTGAATAATGAATTAGTCATGCTTTTGATAATGCATGATGATTAAAGATTTTTTTTACAGCTGCAGCATCTTTGTGCTGAACTGTTATCAGTTTGATGACTTCACTTGAAAAATGAATCATTAATCATGGCATTTTTATGGTTTTCGGTCAGATGCTGTACTGTATGTAAAACATCGGTGGAGGAACATAGAAGTGGGTTGGTTCCTGCTTGAAGCCGATTGGCTTCTGCATTATTGTGCAGGGGTAAATATCTGTTTTTGAGTTGGTAAATGTCTGCTGAAGCAAAGGCCTCTTGGGAAAGCATCCCCGGGGCTTAGGAAGGCTATGGGAGCTGTAGTCTTAAAGGAATGGTTCAACATTTTGGCAATCATGCTTATATGCTTTTTTTTTCCAAGAGTGAGAAGAGAAGATGGACACCAATCTCATGTCTGTTTGTCACGTTTGGAGCTGGAATCAGGACATAGTTAGCCTAGCTTAGCACAAAGACTGGAAGCAGGGGGAAACTTTATACGAAGCTTGGCACTTAAAGCCCAGACATGAAAGTGATGTCGATCTTCTCAGCTCACTCATGGAAAGAAATCAAACAAGTGAATTTCCCAGAATGTTGAACTACATCTTTAACTTAGAGGAAAAACTAGCACTAAGAATACTGCTGGCATGTCATAATGACCTGTATTCGTTAACCATGATCTCACTTGTTTACAGTAATTACACCAAGGAAGCAGTTTATTTGGAGCTAGTATTGGGCAAACAGTTCTACCTGAAGTGCTTTCCATTCTTTGATACCATAAAATACATTTGCACCCACAGCTGAGCCACTCCCAGACTTTGTGAGTGACCGAGACATTGCACATTTATGATTACATGTGTTAGGTTGCAAATCTGCCTGTTGACTGCAATGTACACAAGTCCAGTGCAGCTGTTGAGATGATGTACCCAACATCGGTGGTATACACAGTAGGCCTGGATTATGAGATAGGCAGGCACAGTGTTTGGCAGCAGCATCACACACTCTTTTAATCCCTTCACAGCCTGATAGAACTATCAGACGCACACATAAACATTCTGGGTATTGGTTAGTGATGTTAGTGCATGGTACTTGGATCTCACTGAGACAACGACATTCACTAAAGAAGTGTTGTTGAGACCAGCATGTGTGCTGAGGTCATGAGGACTGGGTGCTGCAAAGGAGGTCTGTGCTGAGCTGACGCGGGGTGTTGGGTGCTCATGTGGAAATTTCCATTGGCGCAGCATTTTATTGTGGGTGGACAGTGAGTTAGGGGCATTGCCCAGCAAGCCCTGCCAGCGAGGAGTCACTCGGGCCAATACAGTGCTCCCAACCCCGTTTCTTTTGCTAAACAAAGCTGATTCGGGCTCGTTTGTCTCCTGCAGCAGCAAATCAAACTGACTTACTGTGGTCACGAGTAAGCTAAATGCAACTCTTTAATCAGCGGGATTGAAACAGAAGATACATTACCTTAGAAGTACTGGAGAGAGTGAGGAGAATTATGGGTCGGTGTAAAATACAACGATTGCTAAACGGAATACTTGATCTGAATAGTAAACCTTAAAGGAACATTCCACCTAAAACCTATGTTTTGAGTATCCAACACTCACCTTGTGTAGGCTTAAACGGTGGCTCTTCTTTTAATTGGAATGGAGTCGAAGGATGAGTTTCGTGGTGAAAAGGAAATATCAAAACATTCATAGAAACCTTTTAAACCACGGTATTATCCACTTCTCTACTGGCCGTATGCTTAGTATGTTCCCAATATTCATATTTTAGCCAAAATGTGGCTAAATAAACAGCTTACATTTGTCGCTAGCACAGTTAGCAGTTAGCATGTGTCATTTCCGACCAATGTAAGCAAATGCAGTTGCGATTTTTTTAATGAAGTTATTGTGGTTATTTATGTGGTGGAGCTTTACTGTTCTAATACTGGCGGGAAGATGGTCTGTGTCTCCCAGCTCATGGTTATGCTTTCATGTTGCTTTTATTTCTTCATTTTCACATGTTCATATCAAAATCCGATTAGATAAATTCAAAATTCCCCGGTGGTTAAAGCTGCATTAGTTGAATTTTGACCAGAAAAACATTAGAACAAGCTAACAGATACATATCTACCACGATATTACTAGCTAATATAACCGTTATGGCTAACATGTTAGCAACAGTCGCCTTCTTTCTTACTCATCCAGAAGACACAGAGCAACATTAGCATTCATTTGGAGTTGTGTTTCTGGCCATGTGATGAATTCAGTCCAATATTCACTCTCTTTTTAGCTCTGGTTTGGTCTCCACCAACTCCTAAAGGAAATATCTGGCTCTTTAGCTGTTAAATGCTCCACCATGTTCACCAGCTAGCCTCTAACTGTGTCTGTCTGCTGTTTACTGCTGAACAGTCAGTGTAGAGTGGGTTTATCAGAGCTTTATCACTGGAAACAGCTGCCTGCTGCTGGAAACCAGGTTGATGTGAGCGCTAAGAGAGTAAACGTGTCATAAAACCAAAACAATGACCTAAAACAGGCTAAAAATCTCTATAGAGCTGCCAAGTTAGATGATACTTCTCTGTAGGTTCATCACTGTGAGCGATCCTTCACATTAACTTACACTGCATAATTTGATTCAGTGTCAAATGTCAAAAATATTGATTAATGCAACTTTAAAGTAAAAACACGGACATGAAATACTGACAGAATCAATTGTAATTAATTTGATATATTTAATCTTTTTTCAGAAAATAAAATAAAATCTGCAGAAAATAAATCAAGCTACATACAATAATGTCAAATACACGCTTTTACAAAAATGTTACAATGTAAATTTGCAAAACACCTGTTCACAGTTTAAAAAAATATCTCATGTTTGCAAGTTGCATTGCACACATTGATTTTGCTTTTGATTGTATCAGATGTTTGCAAGTCAAGATGGAACCACACAGTACATTATGGTGCAAGTGCAACACATTTTGCCCCTGATTTAATTATGTTCATAGCTGTATCTTTGTTCATGAAAAGTTGATATGTAAAAAAAAATCTTTTTTTTACTTTATTCTTTGGGCATTTTCGCAGTTTGATAGTGAAGAGACAGATAGGAAACGGGAGGAGAGAGGGGAGGTGTGACATGCAACAAAGGTCACCGGTCAGAATCGAACCGGCAACGTTGCGGTGATGTGGCATGTGCTGTAACCACTCGGCTACCAAGGTGCATCATATATAAAAGATTTTCATCTGACATCGACCTTATACAAGGCCACAGGTTACAGAGGCGATAGAAAAAGCATTCCTTCCTTACATGAAGCCCCTCAAAACCAAAGTGACAATTTTTACAAAACAGCAGTGATATGAAATGAAAAAAAAACAGAAGAGCATTTATCACCACTGTCGGCACCCCATCAGGCTGTGTGCTCTTTAAATGTGTCTGCGGGGGACTGCAGTCTGGAGCCCTTTCCTCATTCAGGGCTAGGAAATCCTCAGAGGCGTTATTTATGTTCAAGGTTATCTCCACCGCTCCACTTCTGATTATGCAACCTTGTGTCTGCCCTCAGATTTGCCTTAATCTGACAAATGCTGAAGCAGACACTCCATCATGTGCTGTCTGTATCTGCACAGCAGCAGCAATTTCTGGGGCCCAGAAATTCACTGCACTGACGACCTTTGCTTGTATTTTTGCACTTATGTGTGCCTGTGCTTATTTTCATTTGGTCTTCTGTATTATTTGCATCAGGATTATATCCTATAGACAGCACATTGTATCGCCCTCTGAAGGCCTGAAAGTACAATCAAAGCACTAGCTGCATCACTGACTCAGCATTATCCTTCACGTCCTGATGACATGGCTGAACCTCAGGTCAGCTCAGGGTATGCTGGGATTGAATCCCTGCCAGTGGAAACGGGAGGATCAGGATCAGGATCAGGATCAGCAGGGTTTCTGTGAGAGTTTCTCTCATTGTGCAGAGAGATCACACCTACAGGAGAGGGAAGGGGTATTGTCTCTGTGACTGCAGGCCTGTTTGTTCTGAAAACAGGATCTGTGGACTCGCTGATCACGAAGGTGACAAATTTCTGCTTGCGATGTCAGACTCTCAGTGTTATGAAGCGTGAGTCTGTTTAACCGGGTGGGGCAGGATGGTCAAGCCGTAGAAACAGATGCATTTGCAGGAAAACTGGAATACAGATTGTTGATACTGGTGGTTCATTTGTAAATATAGTTTTAATGGTATTGTTGTAAAGAGTTGCTGTACCATTTGCTGTGGGCTTGATATGGTTTGACTTTTTCGCCGCTGTTTCTGGATATTGTAGATACTCTAGTCTTAATGTATCTTAGGCCAACATTACAAACTGAAATTATGCACACATTTTGGTTGTGCAGTTTGGTATCAAATTGCATTGGATTCATGTGACTTTGCTGTTACACTAAACACCATCAAAATACAACAGTACAAAAGTACAACAGTACATGCAGATATGTGCAGCTGAAATCAGAAGTCAGCCTGTTTTGTTTCAGGTTGTGCCTTGAGTGGCTAGCCTCACTGCGGCAAGAACACAGCAGAAAAAAGAACATGGAACTGTTCTCCAGCTGTGAGAAAAGTGGCTAAGCCTTGCTAGGCAAAGCTGCACGCTAAGCATGTTTTTTTGTTTGTTTTTTTTTTGTTTTTTTCACAGGAGAGTCAATGATGATTGACTTGTGGCCAGCAATGCATTTCAAATACAAATCTGCAGGTAGTATTAAGGTTATTTTAAAGAGCGGTAATAGGTTTATTTTTAGCAAAAAGAAATCTTCTGCACAGAGTTAAACGCAGTAGAGCTGTACCCGACCCGGATTTGGCTGTTCAATACGAATATTCGAGTATTTGTTCCTTTTTTGTTTTTCATATAGACTATTAAGCAACGCTTTATTGAACTGGCAGATTTTTGAACAGGGTTTGGCGGCACGTTCAGGGTGACAGCGACGTTCACGCAATATAGTAAACAAGCCAAATTAGCCTTCCGAGCTAATGCGTGCTAACTACGCTAACGACGGATCAGAAATGTGCAAAAACATTTTTGAACATTGCAGCCTCCAGACTAGCAGCCTTTAGTCTTGTTGTATGATGTTGTATGTGTGTTTTTCTGGGGAATATGAAGTCAAAAATAGTTTACAAATCACATGTAAACATGTTGAGTAAGAAGAACCAACATCTGTAACAAATTCAAACAAATTGGAATTTATGACTATTTCAAAGTTGTTCTGCTGGACACATGACTAGGGCATTAAATCCACTAAATAGCACACCAACATATGCACAGGATATTTAGGGCTCAGCCTGATCAGCTTAAAGAAATGTCTAAGGCCAGTCCAAATCCATTGTTTTGGTATATCCAGAACCACATCAAATGCGATTTTTGCAAATCGGATCCAAGCCACATTTGGAGGTGGTTTGAAATGTGAATCCAATCAGATTTCTACAGGTGTGTCTCAGTCCCAATGCTCTGGCCACTCAAATCGGATTTTAAGTGTCTTTTGCATCACTTGCAACATGACACACAACGATGACATCAAATCCAGAGTGACGGAAGTGCATCAGAGCAGCTGTATACCAGCCTCCTCCGTCGCACCGGACAAACTCAGTGACGGTGACGTTGGTTCTGCACTGCGACCTGACAGCACAATTGTTTGGAGGGCGAGATGATGGATCTCCATTTCTTTCCCATGCAGATAGGTTGGTGATGTCTGGACACACAAATCTGATCTGACCACTTGATAATAACAGCGCGGACAGTCTGTCTTAAAAATCTGATTTGAGAAACAAATCTGATTTGACTGCAGTCTGAACAAAGCCTAACAGGCCCTGACCTTTCCACACATCTAGATCCATTTTCACCTCCAAGCCTCTGTATCCTTCACATAGCTGTGGTCTGCTGAATATGCATCAGCAGCTGTTTTAATTGATTCTAATTCCAGTCACAGTGAATGGGGGAGTGGATGTGTTTAGGATTAAGATTTACATACCTAGAACTAGTCCAAAACGTGACTGTAGTAAGCTCACTTCGAAGTCCTAATTACGCCTCACAATGCTTCCTGATATCAAGGTCCCGCCTACACACCCGCCCAACTCAATTGCGAGCACACCACAATCAAATCACAGTTGTCAATCATGACGTCTCACCCCCTTTGTTATAGCAGCAAATAACTAATTAAAACCAAACTTATCAGAAAAATGAACACTTGAACAAACATCAGCGTGATAAGAACTACCTAAAATGACAGAAACCATCTTTGGGAACATTTTATTTGACGTGTGCTTTGATTTTTCAGTTTGGCCCATGTCCCATCTGCTAACATGGAGGGGGTGGGGTTTATGACGTATACTGCAGCCAGCCACCAGGGGGTGATCCAGATGTTTTGGCTTCACTTTTGGGGAGCTGTCATGTCGTCCATCTTTATATACAGTCTATGGTTGATCTGCATTGACACATCAGGATCCACTACTGTCTTGTTTCCAAGCGTCATGATTTGCTGTAGGCTTGATATGATTTAATCTAGCCTGAACGTATCTTAGGCTAGTGTACACTGTGAAACTACACACACACACCAAACGTCATAAACGCAATAAAAGTTAAACAGTAATTTTAGTAACCCTACATGCAGAGATTTGCACCACAACCACATGTTAAAGCCACTGTCAGTTGCTGGAGCATATTCGCTCCATGGATTAACACATCTCAGCTTCTGTAGCTTGACTACTTCTGCACATCCAGTGTCCACTTTCTGTAAAACCTGAAACATGAGATGAATGATATTCTTAGGTAGTGAGGTCTCTGCCAACTTTCCTGTATGACCTGAATGCTGCATAACAGAACCAACATGGTGGTCAGTCAATGAGTGCAGAATGTGGTCTCCTCGTGGCTGAATTTGCCCTTGACAGCTTTGTAGCCTTTGCAGCATGACGTGTACAACCATGTAGAGGATCTGTGTTGTAACTCCTTTATGTTCTCCTTCACAAGTGCTGACTGCTTACAGTACACATGCTGCTGGTGCTGGTCACTGAGCGTCAGTGGAACACTCAGCTTAGCGAATGTGAGTCAGTCCGGAGTGGCAACAGAGCGCCTATAATACCCAGCAGCAGCACTTCAATAATAGAAAAGACTGTTATGCAATGTCATTTTCTGTGTGGCTGATTTCGGATTTGTAGGTTAGAGGTGAATGAGGTCAAAGCATTGCCACCAACTTCATTTCATTGTGTTGCACCAAAGTGAATCAGTTTAGCATATGGTACAGCAGACTGAGTTGAGAGTGTGTGTGTGTGTGTGCCTTGTGTAACTCAATGAAGCAGCAGTTTTTCTCCTCTGGCTCTAATATAATAAACGGCTAAGATTGAGCTCTGGAAGATTGTGGGTGTCAACTAGCAGGATTTCGGGAACTTATTTGATTCCCTTCTTATTACCACGTAAGATTTTCTTTATGTGCAGAGGCCATTTGTAAAAGAAGTTAATCCAAATGAAATTCAGAGGAATTCTTACCTCACTTGTGTTGCAAATTGCAAAGCAGTTCCTCTTTCGGAGCCAAATGAAGGCAGGGGGAAACGTAGTGTGTTGGTGTCTCTCAGAAATATATTGCTTTTTATTGTGCTGGCTGCTGGTCTGGAAAACAGTTTTAAAGGTAAACAGATAAATGTTTATTTGGCTGTAAAGGCCCCTCCTTCACAGTGCAATAACGTGTTGGCAGATAGAATTTAGGACACCAGTCCAAACTCCCTCAGTAAGAGTTAGTCAGATTTTCTCAGTTTGTTCAGTTGTTTAAAAAACATTGGATTTTGCCTCAAGGAAATGTGCTCCTTATTGTCTTGAGGACTCAGTTTGGGTAGTGCCACACTCTGTTGTGAGACAAGTTCCTGTTGAACAGACAGACAAAATTCTATTCACCTCCATTGTATTGGGGTAAAGGCAGAAATCTCCATGACATATATCCTAAAACCAAATAATACCAAACCTACCATATCTGCATGGTTAGATACCACTAGAGGTGAGTGAGAAAATGTGTTTATCCAAAAGATCCTCACTGTTAGTTCTTTTCCACCGAGGCAGTTCCAGGGCCGGTTCGCAGCCCGTGCCTAATCTCAAACCAATTCTTCGCGTTTCAACAGCCAAAGAACCAGCGGCTCTCGGCCAGGAAAACTGGTTCCAGAGGCACCAACACTTTCCTGGTCTAGAACCAAGAACCGCTTACGTCAGGGGCTGGGGGCGACTTCTCATATGATGATGTAGATCTCTAGCCTGTAGAAAAGCAAACTGGTTCTTAGAAGGTTCACAAGTTGCGAACCTGCACTAGCACCGGCCCAGAACTAGAACTAGGTTCGTGTTGGTGGATAGAGAGTATGTTTCTAGTCTCCATCTTTGATACTAAGCACTCATTGCTGTGTCTCACCTCTGCATTTCCTAGAAACCATCTATGAATCAAACAGCGTGGGTAGTACTGACTCGTCTTCTCCTTGAATTGTATGAATCTGATTATTTGGGTAATGTGATTTTTTTCTAGTTCTTTGTAACGGTCGAAACTAAAGGCTGAAGGATAGGCTTTTCAGTTAAAAAAGTTAACATTTAATTCAGTGGGTTATTAATGGATTTATTCAAGCATTCACTTACAAAAGTAATTTGGACCAAAATGGCTGGGTTTAAATGTACGACTACATAACTTTTGAAAGAGGAAAATAACTCAACCTTCCTCTTAAAAATGAAAAGTTGAATTTAATGAAACAAAACAAACCCCTGCTCATATCAATACACTCAAGGTTTCTGCAGCTATGGCCTCACTTGCTCTGGTATGACATGTAGCTTATGGTGGCTAAGGTTAGCTAACGTTAGCAAACTTATACTTAGCTAGCTGGTAGCTGTTACACTACGTTTTAGCATGTAAAAGATCACAAAAGTAAAACAAGAAGTAAACAGAGCGTACTTCACCAGGAGACATGTATGTTGTTTCCTGTTTTTCTACAAGCTCTCAGTCAGGTCACCTAATAATGATGTCTTTAAAGTAACTGACTCAAGAGAATCTTGGGAAATGAAAAGAATTATCCTGTAATTATCATTATCCTGCCATTGCCACCGGCAGCTGTTGCATAGTCTCCCTTTAAAGTCTCATTTTAAGCAACTATGTGAAGATTTAGACATTTCTGGATTTGGCATCCCCCAGTGGTAGTATCAAAAAAGACAGTGTGGTAGCCAGCAATGTACAACACAGTAATCCCACAACACATACACAGCAGCAATTTTCAGCGGGGCTCTCTCTCTACATGCGAAAACTCATGCCATCAGATGATATAATTACATTAAAAATTACACAGAGTGGCTTTGAACACTTTTACGAAGGCCGAACCTGATTCAACCAATGAAACAATTAGTGGTTTGTGAATGTCAGTTGCTTGTTGTTGATATGTTGTTATATATACAGTCAAGATGTGATTATGTAAATGTAACTCTTCCTCTCTTTCTGTTTCCAGCATCAAGTTACTGGCAGTGCAGGACCTGCTGGAGCGGGAGGCTCTTGATAAGGTAAAGTGGAGCCGGTCACCCCACTGCTCTCTGCCAGGGTCACACTGGTTGATTGGGAGGACTGCTACTGTACATGTTGAATTCTGCCTTGATTTGCAGCATTGTAAATGAGATGACTCACCACCACTCAGGGAAATGCACTCAAAAACTCTCGCTCAGTGTTTCCCATTTATTTAATGTGCTGCTGTTATGCAAATTACCCCCCTTTCCTTCCACTCTGTCTCTCTGTGTGTGTGTGTGTGTGTGTGTGTGTGTGTGTGTGTGTGTGTGTGTGTGTGTGTGTGTGTGTGTGTGTGTGTCTGTCTCCTGAGTGTAAATGTATTCTATTTCTAGGCTCACATTTGGGTTTGAACTGTGTTAGCTCTCTCCTATGCTTTCATTACTATAAATATGACAGTGGTTGCTATGGGCTGGAGGGTGTCCTATTCAGCAGTGTCAGTCATCAGGATACATTGGATTCATCTTTGATTCACCTTCTTTTTAAAAAAAATACATTTTTAATAACAAAATAATTTAGCAAAAAGATGCTGGCACATTTTGGCTGACAGCTGGGAGCTGTGACGGCCAAGATTTCTCACAAGACACATTACACAGAAACATAAATCATTATGGAAGCTGTGGCTTTCCAAGTAATTCAGCATCAGAGGATGTTTGCCCTCTGTCTTCTAGTTCACCATGTCAAACCTGTTCACTCCATTAGGCCTACTTGCACTGATCGAATAAGACAAAAATATGAAATATACAACAGTAAACAAACTTAAGATTCTTTTGCACATATTTACTGCATATTTAGAGCAAGACCTGTCTTGAAATCTTAAGTTATTACATCATAACATGACATTATACTCTGCTAATCTGGTGGGTTAGTGTTCAAAATTCTAGTATTACATCTTGTTAAATGTTAAATCCTAATTTTAATGTTAAACTTTAAAGGAAAAAACAGGGGAGCATGGGTACTACATGGGGACTAGTTCGACTTTTGGGAAAATATGCTTATTCACTCTCTTTCTGAGAGTGTGATAAGAAGATTGATGTCAATCTCATGTTTCTGTGTTACTGTAAGTCTGGAGCTGGAGGATTTGGGTTAACCTAGCTTAGCATAAAGACTGGAAGCAGAGTGAAACAGCTGGACTGGCTCTGTCCAAACTTCACAAGTTAACATTCACTAGTTAACATATTGGATCTCATTTGTTTAATCTGTACATAAACAGCAAAGCAAAAGTGACAATTTGTGGTTTTAGAGGAAGTTAAGCGTTGTAACAGTTTCTTGACAAACAGGCTATTGTTCACCTGGAAATTGTTCCAGCACACAATACCCCCCAAGACCACAAATTGTAATTTTGACATTTATGCTAACAGTATGTTTAACAAACAAAATACAACATGATAATTAGTTGGATTTAAAGGTGTTGGTAGGTGTATGTTTTGAGCTTTGGACTGAGCCAGGCTAGCTGTTTACCCCTGTTTCCAGTCTTTATGCTAAGCTAGGCTGACTAGCAAGCCAGGAACATGCTAGTACTAATCGATTACAATACAGTAGCTTTCCAAACTTCTTTCTATTTTCTCTGTACTGTGACATTTACTCCCTCTGGCATTTTGTTCTCAGGACGGGTCATCAAACACTTCCAGACAGCTAGGTTGCTAGCTAGCTACTAACTGTCAGTTAGCAACTTTGTTAGCTCAGCTGCTAATGAGGCAATACATTCACAAAATGTATTCAAAAGACATATTTGTGCCATCAGCTTCTGTCTCATAACTGTCTACAAACCATACCTCTTTTGTGGAGCAGTTTGTAGCTCCAACAGAGAAAGTTCAATAAAAGTAGATAATGCAATGTTAGCTATTATGATACAATAGCTTCCTCTGTGTTGGGCTCTCAGGCTCTTTTTTCTCCTTAAAGATCAAAAGATTTACACAGATTTACATTGCCCCTAAGAGGAAATACTCTGATTGCAGCGATTCTATTAAAATTAATTGATTTTGCTGCAAAATTTTGTCATATTAAGTTAAGCTGGTGTGAACGAGCCTTAAGACATCCGATTTTGGGACCTCAATCTGTCAGTATGGGAAAACATTGGATAAACTCACAAACAGAAGCACTAATATATGAAGTATACTGTACAGTCAAATCACCCACTCTCTTACTGGGCAGAGATGTAGGGTGACTGCATTAATGCAGATGTCAGTGTATCCATAAAATGTCAGAGTTCAACAGTACACTCTGAGCAGTATGATGTGTTCCTGTTCCGCCTACACACTTATTTGCACGCATGAAATGTCACTTTCTGTACTAGCTACCAGATAGTTCCGTGGCATAGAAATCAGAGCTCTGTGGAAAGGGAAGTAGGTCTGCAGCAGAGTATTTTGGACAGAGAGAGAGAGGTGGTGGGAGGATGAGTTACCTCTGGACAAGTGGTAGCCCACATTGCAGTGTTTTCACTCCTGCCAGCCTCCCACACGGACTTTCTGCCTGTTTTCCCATCTCATCTGTCTTGTTTTAGTCATTAGCACCCTCTCTTTTCATCTTCTATCCCTGCAGTGTCTTTTCCTGCAGAGTGAATAAGAAATGCTTTCCATTCTCTCTTTTGCTTCACTCGTTGCAGTGCAGCTTGCCAAAATAAATTTTATGCCTTATTTTTACATTTTGTTCAAAATGCAGAAGATTTATTTTTCAGGGCTTGAAAAGGCATATTTGAATAAAAGTCTTTAAACAGCTTTGTATGACTTTGAGTGACAGTAGGTACTCTATAATCATATTATTCCTATGATTGGATTGCTTTAGTTTAATTCAATTCAGTTTTATTTATATAGCGCCAAATCATAACAAATGTATCTCAAGGCACTTTTCATATACAGCAGGTCTAGACTGTATTCTTTATAGTATTGTTTACAGAGACCCAACAATTCCCACCATGAGCAAGCACTAGGCGACAGTGACAGCTACACAGGCTCAGTACTGGACATAAATGAGTTGTCGTCAAATTTTTCCTTTAACAGTACTAAAGTATCATATAGTTTCTCTGCCATTTCTTAAGAATGCTACATTTAAGTGCTGCCAACTCTAAAAGAATGTCATGAGTCTGGGTTTCACTGGAGAGTTTATGACACATGATTACATTTTATGGGATATTACACCCTACAAGATCAACATTCACCATTTTAATATGGTATATGTTATATCTTAAGATCGGTATGGCATATTGATTGCTTTTTCACGTCAACCTAATACCATATAACAAATTACATGTGAGCCAAAAATGTATATGCAATATGTGAATTAATAAAAAGTTTCTTAACATCAAGCAAACATCTACTTTCGTACGAAATATTTCTGCGTATCAACTTTCGGCAAGTCGCGTACCAAAATTTTCGCAGACTTGCCAAGTTGTCGTTCGACTTGAGGGGGCGTTCACGGGACTTTTCCCGGTCAGGAACAAATGTTTCCGATTATTCCAACACCATATGAATGCAACATTTTTAGCCTCCATCTTGTCTACATCTATCATGGCTGGATAGACTTTCACAAGACACTATCATAACTTACATCACTTTGACAAAATTTAATCTGTAAAAATGCACATCATGATGATTTATATCATCATAAAAATGTGGCTTATCTAACTTTCGGTGGACATACCCTGCACTGCATTCCTGTGGTAAATGTCCAAGCATTAAGTGTAAGAACGTTTCCAAACACGCATGAGAGCATTTCACTGTAACTTTGGTGGACATGTTTCCTGGACATGCGTTGTGATTAGTCACACAGAGTGTGTGTGCCGGTCTGTTTTGTCGCTAAGGAACCCTCTTCTGTGGTTAGGTTTCAAACTCATGACTAATCATACTGCAAAAGGCCTTACTGGTTACTACCAAACACACAGTAGCTAACATACAATAACAAGCAACACCAACAATAAGTGGCCATTGCTTTCCACCTTATAAATACTTCAAAAACACACACAAGTACACACACACACACACACACACACACACACACACACACACACACACACACACACGTTCTCCTTGTTGTTATGTGTTGTGTGGATACTGGCAACCCCAGACACAGTTATCTGGCTCTGAACTGAAGGTTCAGTGAGTTCACTTGTTCGTAAATTTCTTCATGTGTCCATCCTGCTTTGTTTGAAGAGGCAGTTCCGTTTTTTTTGCTCGTGTTTCAGTCCGAGTGACCATGAGTGGTTTTCACCTGGGGGAAGTGAAAGAAGCTTCAATCACACAACTGGATATTTTTTAGCCTTTATTAAATCAGCCTCATGAGATTCAGATGTCTTTCCAAAAGAGATCTCAGAATAAAACATACTCAGAACAGCATAGACATGTAAAACAGGATGTAACATACAGAGACATACTGTACTTTAAAACCTCAAGTCCTTAACTGCTTTTTGCCCAAGTTCTGCTAGCAGTTCCTAGAGGCTGCAGTGTTCATTACAGCCATAATACTTGAGAATTGAATAGAATTAACTGGTGATTTTGCTCTTCTTAGAGCCCTACCAGAGGTGGGGTTTAACATAAGTTCAGGTTGAAGAAAGAGCATGGAGCCATTAAAACAATTAAAAACATAAATTAAAGCTGCACTAATCAAATTATTTTAATATAACCAAAGGCTCAAATGACTCGTAATGTGAAAAGTGTGCAGCGAGCCCCGACTCTGTAGTCCCCCTCATTGCTACAGAGCGTTTTAGCTTTTTTCAGCTTCAGTGTCATCGCTCTCATCAACCTCATCTCCAGTAACAGCAGGCAGCTTTTTCCAGTGAAGAAGCTCTAATAAACCCACTGTGAGCTACCAAACCTGCATTGGCTCATGTGTTCGACCAATCAATGTACACTTGTGTCTGGACCAATCACCTTAGGTCACTTAAGGTTCCTCTTGTGCTGGGAGAGTATCTACTCCGAAGTAGGAGGCAAAACGGCGTTCTAAGAACTACGATCATTCCCAGTTCTTGTGGTGCCGACACAATGAAAAGGGGAGGCGTCCTCCAGCTGTTCTTAGAACTATGAAGAAGTTCCTCCAGTCCGAAAACGCCTAATACTTAAAGTCAGGTGGACAGAACCACAACTCCAAATGAGTGTTAATGTTGCTCTGTGTCTGCTGGATGTGTAACTTGGCAACTCTTTGCTAACACATTTGCATTGTAGTTTGTACCATTAAAGGCACAAGCCAGCTGTAAACAGCACAAACCAGTTAACTAACTTGTCCTGTGATTTGGTACTTACTGGAATTTAAAGTTACAGATACAGTGAACAATAACTTAAAGGGACACTCCAATGATTTAATATTACGCTTCCATACAGTTGGGAGACTTGTGAAAGACAGATTCAAAAGTGAATGGTCAAAATTGATGCATCAGAGGCTGAGATATCCTGACTTTAACTCCGCCTACAGTTTGTAACACAGGCTGTCGTTTAAAAATGTTTTCTCTTTAAGCCCAAAGTCTGATAACCCTGATGCCAGGTTTATTTCCTTTGGAAAGTTTTAAAGTGTTAACATTAGTGTTCTACATGAGAGAGTAATGGTGAGGACATCCTCTGTCTGTACTGTTCATTAACACTCAATCTAGTAATCAGATAATTAAATCCTTGGCAGTGAGAAATGAGCCTGTGCTTCAGTGTTTTTTCCTGTACCTGGTCTAGTCCAGGTGTCACAGTAGGATTCTCCAGCTCTGCCAGGCGATTCCTCCAGGCCTGGGCTCCTTGCCAGGGCCCTGACTGCGTGCTGTGCCCGCACTTTGGTCCTCACAGGCTGAATTATGAGGGCGTTTTGTGTTTTGGCAAAGTTATACTTGAGAGCAATTCATCCTTGTACGCTTACAGGCTGAATGGCCCCTGGGGACTACAACTGAAAGCAAATCCTGTTGGGGGTTTCTAACCTCCTGGCAGTCTGAAATTGCTTCATTATTAATGTTATTACTTACTCAGCAATGGGCCAGTGAAAACAGAATGCAGTTCACTGTGAATGTATATCTCACTGCAGCCTGACAGAGCTGTGGTTGCACTGTGAGATGACCTGATAGACTTTGTTACACTTCTTCAGTGTTAATTAGAGCTTTGTGCTGCTCTTGTTAAACAGTTATGGGTTTGTGTTTCAGTCCCTATATAGACAAAATGTATTAAAGTCGAGATGAAACAGCATTTTGAGAGTATCAAGCTTCCGTATCGTGACGTAGTTCCAAGTGAAACAGGATAGGCAGGTGGGACATAAATTTGGGAGAGATTTGATTTGAACATACCATGCTGTTGCTAGCTAGCTATGAATCTTAGATTGATTGATGGGTGGATGTCATGATATTATGATATTATTGGTTGAAAGTGCTAGCTAGCTAACTAATGAATCTTAGCTCTGTGCCGCTGAGAGTTGAAGATTGATTGATGGGTGGATGTCATGATATTTTTGGTTGAAATTGGTTGGTTCAAGCTTACGTAAGCACACGTCATATTTTGTTTTATAGGAAGAAAACATGATTGAATTTTGATATAAGAACACAAAGAAATGTTGTTTTGTTTTGTTTAACAGGAGCACAATATGATCAGGCATATGATCTAAAAGGGTTAAAAAGGCATTTTTCATTTCATCTCGACTTTAACACTTAGTAGTTTCCAGACATCTGTCAAACATTGTGACCAAAACCTATGCAGTTTCACAGTATGTTACAAGTACCTCTAGCTTTGATATCTTGAACTTTCTTGTCATAAATTTGACACACTTGGCAAATCCATCTCTTTATTTTCTTGATGTCCAACAGAAATATCTAAAACGAACACCTCATTAACGTTAGGCTACACAGTGGTATATGTGAAGATAACTGACAGCAGCCAAACTTTAGCTGAAACAATGTCAAATACAGCATAACTTTATTTAAAAAATGGTGTCCAGGGGACATTTGTAGGCACTTCAATACCAAATCAAAGCTGCTAGCCTGCCGCTAACACTGGGTGCGCCTCCATAACTAACTGGAGTAGCCATGACAACCCAACTTCAGTTCCTATGGCTACTCGACATTAACTTTTAATGTTAATGCAGTGTTATATAAACAGTGAAAGTTGTCGGGCCAAGGACATGCGTAATGTAAATGAGCTGCTTGGATTTAATGTAGTTTTGCTTTAATTTAGGATGGAGATACACAGGTATTCTTCAGATTTATCTTTTTTGCCTGTTCAACAACTTTGTATTTTCTGTAACATCCCTTAAACATATGTCAAAATGCCAGCAGTATTGTTTAATGCTACATTCAGTTAGTTCTTGTGCACAAATGAGTAATTTACATATATACATTACATAATTCAAGACCATGAATTAAGTAATTTGAGAGCGCAAATGAGTAATTTGTGCACAGTGATTATTTATTCAAAACCACAATTTTTTTTAAATTTTTTTTTGTAATTATTCTGCTCTACTGTAGCAGGCATTTATTATTATATTTATTATTAAAATGTTGATTGTTACTTTAAATGTTAATAGGTGTCATTTCAGTGTGGGCCTCTCATGGAGAGGTCATGTACAGTATGTGTGTGCATGCACTCTGACTCTCCCGGTGTCCCACAGGGAGCCTCTCAGGTTAAATTTAGAGCCAGTGGTGGGTCAGCCAAAGCAGCAACCTGAGCCTTTATGAGACTTTATGAGCATGTTCTTCTTTGCAGTTACCTATATTTCTTGCCTTTCTCCAACTTCTTTTATTTCCACCCCAAGTTACCTTTGCCTCTTCTCCAAAACATTACACCGCTACTGGTTTAGCCCTCTCTCAGTGATGTTGACATAAGAGGCTTCCTCTTTCTCACTGTTTCCTCAGTGAGATGAGATGAGGCTATTTGAGTTCACTGAGCTCTGTATTGTTTCTCAGTGACTGTTAGACTAGTTAATCTGCCCTCAAGTGTTAAAATAAAGTACAACACTCTGAACTGCACTTTGTCATGTATATCAGACAGGTTTGTGTCTTTGGGGCTGACGAGGCACTTCTGGTGTCTTATAATGCACAGTTCTGAATTTTAGCCATGCAACAACATTGCTGCTATTTCTCAGACAGAGCTACTCTGAAAGAAGTAATAACCTCTACTGTTAAAGTAATCTTAGTGTGTATACAAAGAAGAGGTCCTTTGGTTAACATTTGCATCATTGCCATGTCAATACTGAGATGTTCTGGCCCATTGTTACTGTTTTTTTATTATTATTCTCCTGCTTGTGTCCTTTTATTACCCTATTACAGAAAATAGCACTAATTTTACCAAGATATTCTCATTGTCAAAGAAATGTCTCCTTGCTATTACTGACCTGTAGCCTAATGTAAACTGTTACTGTGTTTTCATGGCACAGCTAACTAGAAAAGCTGGTGCCTTATGTAGACAAAATAATATAAAATATATACATTCAAGTATACATTATACATATTCAAATGTAACATAATTTTAAATTAATTGTGTAATGTAGTGTATGTAAAAAGAAGCTAGTATCTAGAAGCCAGTGAATCTTAAGTCGGTAAGTTGATCAGTTTTACTGTGCATGTAGCATTGTGAGTGGTACATGCTATATTTCGATTAAAATAACAACAGTAGTCATTCCATTTAGCTAATAATTTGACCAGAATATCCCAGTATCGTTTAGCTTTTCTGAAAGACCCAAAAGTTGGGTGTGACTCCCTATAAACTTACATTAGCATGGTTAGCTTAATTTGAAAGGTCTAGCTAGGTTATACTTAAGCTACTTTGGATAACTTGTGTGACTTTGCCATAGGCTGTACAACTGTAATGGTGTTTTTCAGTAAGTAATCTTCATAATTTTAGCTACTAGCTACAATTTAGGTATTTAGTTTAACTTGAATTACAAGGGATTCTTTTACCGGGTTCAGTACTGTTTATACTTAGCCAAATGATTGTGGAGCTGCCTCTAAGAAGAGTTAGCAGAACTAAAATTACAATCAATATTTACATCATTGCCAAATAATGAAGTGCAGCTAACAACAAATCTGGTATTTGTGCATAGTGCTGACAAAATTTCTTCTCTCTGTTTTGTGTTTCAGTTTTGTGTGGAGTTAAACCAAGGAACGCTGGCCAGTGTACGGAAGTGGAAATGGCCACGAGGGCTATGGAAGAGTATTGTGTCGGAAAAACCCACTGGACACTCCAGCAAGGTACGGCAACCATCTTTAACAGCACTGATATCCCTGTTTAGTTGCTTTGTTTAAAGAGTAAATTTACACTGAATGTCATGGGACAGAAAACAGGATTTATTCAGCTCCAAGAGGTTGTCTCTCTTCTCTACAATATCTGCTCTGACATCAGGAAGACACAGAGCACAGAGCAGATAGCTGTGTTTGTTCTCAGCAGAAACCAGCCAGTAGATGTACCCTTGATATAAACTTGAGCTGGGTCAGCTGCACCTCAGTGGCCTCAGTCACATAAGATGGATGGTTGAAATAACAACAAGGGGTTTTAAAATAGCACAGTATAACTATACCATGGTATAACTATGGCATGGTATAATAATTTTGTTTTTTATCATCCAGGGTGGAGTTTAAATTTATTCTGCAATTAAAAGCTAACACTATAGATATTTCAGTATTTTTCCAATTTTGTATAATTAAATTTGACTACTTTTAGGCCAATAAAAATAAAAATAAATCATTCTACAGAACCACTGAAGTCCCGAAAGATTTTTTTGCTTGTGCGCTGTAGATAAATATTTCATCTTTCAGGAGTGTGGGATACAGCATTTTCCCACCAGAATTTTTGTTTCCAGGCACTGTGTAGGGGACTTTGAAACAAAATCTAGCAAATGCTTTAGATCTTCATGTTGCGAAGTAATGTCCGGGTTATTCTAGAAAAGAAGTGTTCCATACATCGTGTTCTCTGACCACGTCATTTTTAGACAGTCTCTACTGAAAGGTTCGTTTTCAGAAAGTCACAATAATGGTCAGCCACACCTCCCCGACGCAGGAAAGGTGTCGGGGTAGGGGTTTTACAAAGCTATTCGGCAATCCATTAAGCGCACTCACACCTTGACATTTACAGATAATATAACTGAACAATTAACTGAATAAATAAAATGTGAAAATTGTAATAATTAAAACATTTACAGACTTTACTTTTTATGTCTTTTTCTCATAACCTCAGTTTTCTAAAATCCTGGCTACGGCCCTGCTTCAAAGTCCCCTTGAAGTAAAATATTCCCTGAATTACCACCTGAGTTACTCTGTGGTTGGGTTTTTATATGGTAAACAACTTTTCCAATAGAACACATATTTGAAGCTGATACAGGAAACATGAGGGATGTACTGTTTTTAATTTCATGTATTACTGTATGTACTTTATTTTGGATTTTAGTCTTTACTTCTCCTTTGTCTCAGTATATCCTGGTACTGTTATTTTGAACACTCACATACATTATTCATTCATCGATTTCTACATAATGTTCTTGAAGTTAACATATATTAATTCCCTGTCTTATTTAAATGTATGTTATTCTATTTTTCCTCCTTGTATTATAGACGTTCACTGCTGCAGTTTCCCCATAGAGATCCCTAAAGGGTCATCTCATCAGTTGCCAGACTGTCTTTTTAATTAGCAGAAAATGTACAGTAGCAGTTTGATAAGTGTGACTTAGCCTTGTTAGCTGATCTTTCATCTACAATCTCTATGTCTGAAATGAGGCCTTATGACACAGTATACTGCTGTTACCCAGCTGAGAATTACCTCAAGGCTCATACAGTACTGAGAATATAGAAAATATTCCAATTAATTTCACGATCAAGAAATCCATGTGACATTTGGATTTCAATGAATGTGCTTCTTGCTCGTCTCTGTAACGGACTGATAAATCAAGTCATGATTCAGCCTTAAATTCAGTAGGTCATATACTGTCATGAATGTTCATGGTTGCTGCTTGCGGTGCTGTAAACGGTGTCACCTGCACTCTGAATTAGAAGATCACAGCTTAATTGTTACAGTGGTTCAGTTAGCCTAGAGATAGTTTTTATTGATGGCCTTGTGATACAGTGAACTACGTATTAACAAATCATAAACTATTCATTAGTAATGGTGTTGAGGCTATTTAAGTAGGGCAGTACAATACTCTTCACAAGATATCTGAGTCCATTTCCCATGATCCTCTTTTCCCAGGGAGTGAGCTACTCTGGCTTTCTGTGGGACAGTTCGTCTGGTATTGACCTGAAGGATGCTGCCGTCCTGGAGCCTCCTGTTGTCAATGGCAATGGGAATCATACCTACCCTGGACTCTACCTGGCTCACTTTTCTGTAAGTAGTTATTGATTCCAAAACAGACTGTAGCGCTCAGATGAGGTTCAATTCAATTCAGTTTTATTTATATAGCGCCATATCATAACAAAGTTATCTCAGGGCACTTTTTCGAGTAGGGGGGGAGCGGGAGAGAGAGAGCAGGAGGAAAGAGAACATGCAGCAGCACAGTACAGTTCTACACAGGGATGTAAAGCAATAGTTGTGGTAATGGTATTGATGATAACATCAACAGAAATAATACTAAGAGCAATATTATAATAGTAATACTAATAGTAAGCGCAGTAACAGTAATAGCAGCAGTGGGTGCAGAGCAGGAGCACAGGGGCAGCAGGTGCAACCATAGATCCAGACTCTACAGCTCCGGAGGCAGAAACACCTGCAGAAAGCAACAGAAGGAGAGAGAGAGAGAGAGAGAGAAAGCACACAACTACGGGAAGAAGTTGAATTAGTAACAATGTTTGCTTATGTTTGCTAAAAATAAACGTATTCGCTGATAAAATCAAAGTATTTTTTATAAGATTAAAGTAAAGGATGGGAAGGAAATCATTTATTTTATAATAAAGGATAGGAAGGGAATTACAAGACAGAAAAAACTACTAGGTTTTGTAGGTTTGTAGGGGAATGGAAATGAATTTGTGGCATTTCAACATACCTTTCCAGAATATGTGCCCAATACAATGGAAGTGAATAGATAATCCACAGAATTAACTGTGAAAAAATAGTCCCTATGAATACTGTCCACAGTGAGGTGTACAGAAATGTTCACCTCCATTGTATTGGGCTAGAGACAGATATCTTGCCTGATATAGGCTTACCTCCACTGACATTATACATCTTAATAAGGGTGTTCTATTGTTTTTATTTGCAAATGTAACTTCCACTAAACCAACTTCTCTTTTCTTAAACAAAGTTGCATTCAGATGACCTTATTAGGTCACCTTTTCTGATTTTACCCAAAGCTCCAAAAAGGTTTTTTGTTGTTGAGATGTTTCAGTACTAATTCATGGTATGCAGAGTTAAAAGATTAATTCCAGTTTATTACAACTTGGGTCTTATTTTTTCATAGTTTTGGCGATCATTTCTATTAGTTATGACAACACTGAACTCACCAAAGTGATTGCAGAGACATTGCAAAAAAGTAGTCAGAGGAGGCAAGAAACGCAGCAGTCAGCTGATCAGACAGGTTGTAAACAATGGTTTTACTATTGATAGGAATGGTAAGATAAAATAAAATAAGGAATTATTCTTTAATCTCCTTTCAGCTGTTCTAAGATGGTCATCAAAAACTACCAACCTATAGTCATTTCAGAACGTAGTTATGGCAACATTTTTAACATACATGTTAGTACAATCCTAACAGATAGCTCCATGTATGTCCCTGTGTTTTGTTTTCTGACCAGAATGAAATGACTGACTTTTTCCATTAGGTTGGTTCATATGAGCTGACAGTGGTGAACGTCCACGTGCAGGCCACAGCTGCGTCAGAAGAGTGCAACGGCAAGAACCACAACACGGATGAAGCCAAGTGTCAGCGCCTCTCCCCCAGCATCCAGGAAACACTCAAAGGTCAGTCTGTCAGGTTAGACCAGTAAAAGTCACCTCTTCTACACATCACACCACGTGTAAGACACTGGAGATGGATTCACACAATTTGCCCATTCTCATCCATTTTCTTCCTATTTTTCCCTGCAGGTGAGAAGGAGTTGGTGGTGCTGGGAGATTTTGGCTCCCCTCCTCAAAGCTCAGAGCTGGACATTCTGAGAAAAGAGAAGCTCTGTGCCCTGGTACCATCCACCCAGTTCACCAACATCAGCACCCGCTCACCACAGGGCACCCGCTGTCTGGATAACGTCTGGGTGAGCCGCTCCCTCAAGAAGATCTATACTGGTAGGTGCACTGTATGGGTGACTTGGACAGTGGTAGATTTGAATTAGAAATTTGAAGTCATTCATCAACAAGTCAAGTCTCAAGTCTATAAAAAGCAAATTGCAAGTCAAGATATGAGTTTTTCAGGACTGTGAAAATTACAATGAAATTTGAATCATTTCAAAGCTATGAGGTTTTTACATGACTGAGACCAAGTACCTTCAGTGCGTAGGACTGATAATTAAATTGTCGAGGCCTGCTAGTTGCTGTCATTCATTTTTTAATCGTCCTCGGATTTTGCCATGTCGAAACTTAAGATGAGCTAAGCTAAGATAGAATTTAATGAATCCCAAAGGATATTCTTGTGACAGAGATTGCTCAAAATTTCCAACATATCTTGCACATAAGAATAAAACAATAGAGTAATAAATGTAATGTGTATAAGGAGTAAATGTTGACATCAGAGCCTAATAGAATAATAATAATAGTAACATACATTTACTTATTTATATATATATATATATATATATATATAAGTAAATGTATGTTACTATTATTATTATTATAAGTACACTAAAACAGAAAATTAATATTGGCAATGATTGACAGTTTTCCCCCACATGTAGCAGTACAGGACACCTGGTTTCCTTTTCAGTTTATGATGAATGAAGTCCATTTGCAATTTCAACTACTGCTTGAGTTCATGATAGTTGAATGTAAGCTATAGCAGCTTTTGTCAGATCAAAGTTTACCTCATTGTGTAAGTTGCATGCAGCCCCACGTGTCTGCTGACTTCCCATCTCCTTGTGTCTTTTCCTCCGGCAGGCCACTGCCTGGTAGTGCGGGAGGGCTTGACCAACCCCTGGATCCCGGACAACTGGTCGTGGGGCGGTGTGGCGTCAGATCACTGCCCCGTGGTGGCTGAGTTTTACGCAGATGTATCTCCTAAGGAGCTGAGCAGGCCTGGTATGGCAGTGGTGGACAGAGGAGACATTATGCCCAAACATGAGCGGTGACAACGTCCACAGTCACAGTAAAGACAGCAGTGGATGGCATCAGACTTTGTCCTGCCTGGATCCTTCTTTGTCTTGGTTAGCCATGGAGCAAAGAGTTTCCTGATGAATGTGAAAATGTGCCAAGATTGCCTTTTGAGTTTGAATTTATCAATGTATGATAGTAACTGGTAAGTCATAGAGCCATAAAAATATAAATAATGTTCTTTAAAAAGAAATGTGCCAAACATTTTCTATATGTATATAAATAAAGAGAAATGAATAGATGTTCCAGCTGTGTCTGAACTCTCATTAATGCAAATAAGTGCAGTATCTAATCAGAATCGCTCATCTGTTCTGTCAGTTGAGAGGATGATAACGTCTCAGCTGTAGAGCTCATGAAGGCTGCGCTCTTAAATTATGTAAGCCAGTCCTCTGTGTACACGTGTGAGCTGCTATCTTCCTCTGTGATGGAAATGAGGTGTCAGGGCAGAGTGCTGCTGCCGCCTCAACTGCTCATTAACCGGCTCCACAGTGATGCTTTTAAAGGGGCAAAAACAGAACGTATCACTCAGCCAGTGTTTTTTGTTTTTTGTTGCAGTCGCAGTGATATGAATTTACAACACAAACAACCTCTGGAAAAGAGAATATACAGAATTTGTTGGCAGAGAATTGGTGGAGAACAGTGGTATCCATACTGGGCGATAATAAGAGTGGGTCAAATTATCAGTGTACTGATGACTTCACATTTGGTTGCAAGAGAGCTAATCATTGCATTCGGCTACAAACACACAACTACACAAACCTTTGTTCTTCCCATGGCTGGATTACCAACCAGGCTAAATGGCCCCCGGCCCTGCTGCCCCACACTCACTGTGTCAGGTGGTATGTGGTCATTTGACTGAGAAGAAATTGGTTTCTAAATATGCACCACTTAATCACAACATGACCTGAAATAATAATGGACTTAAAGTTGCATTTATTGATTTATTTTATTTTCTTTAGTCACTTGTGGGCGGTGGAACAAGATGAAAACGTATGTAAAGTTGATATGGCAAAAATGTTAGCAATTAATTGCCCATTTCCATTTCCATATCATATATATTTCCATATAACATTAGCATTCATCTGGAGTCCAACCAACTGTTGAAGGTAAGTCCTTTTAGCTCTGTTTTGGTCTCTACAACTCCTAAAGGAAATATCTGGCTCTTTAGCTGCTAAATGCTCCACTATGTTCACCAGCTAGTCTCTAACTGTGTCTCTTTTCTGTTTGGTGCTGAACAGGTAGTGTACAGTGGGTTTATCAGAGCGTTATCACTAATAACAGCTGCCTGCTGTTACTAGAAAAGAGGTTGATGAGAGCCGGGTTTGCGGCAAAAACAATGAGTTAAACCTGCAATAACTGTTTAGTTGTTGTTTTTCTGTTGTTATTTTTTTTGGCCACTTGGGGGCAGCAGAAACAAGTTGAAACACTGACATATCCTCCATAAAGCACACTCAAAGAGCAAAACCTCAGCTCAAGTCTACAAAACTCTAAACACATTTTCTGCTTTGCACCCAATTTGCAATTCAACATGGAACTTTTTGCAACACACTGCACACAGTTCTCTACATAAGACACAGGAATCTGACATAATGTCGCTTGTTTGCCATTTCAAAACACTGCCATTAAAAATGCTATGCCCATGCACCAATTGGCCAATACACGTGCCACCAGGCCAAACGCCTAATTGCTTAATTGTCAACTCATCAATCAAAATGTAAGAACTATAAAAAGACAACGGGTGAGTACCTTTTTATATCTACAATGGAAGCCAACAGCAGTGAGAGGAAGAGGAAGGGTGAGAGTGAGAGGGGGAGGAAGAGGGAGAGGTAGGTGTAGAGCTAGAGGGGGAGGACGAGGACAAAGAAGAGGACAAGGAAGAAGACAACTTTCTGATGAAATCCGGGCAACATTAGTTGACCATGTTATCAACCATGGGTTGACAATGAGAGAGGCTGGATTGTCCAGCTGTTATATTTCTAACAGGCGTTATATCAGGTCAGTAGGCCTACACACTACTTCAACATATATCAAAGACAAATGAAATATTCCTTTCACCAAAAGAAAACTCCTCCATTTGGTTTGCCCCCGTGATGTCAGCTATGACATCACCAACACCATAAAAATCAGGAACTGCTGGGTGGCCCCCTCCCAAACAATAAACCTGCATGGGTCTGAACAAAGGAACAAACAATTACACAATGTTCAAACCTGCAACATAATAAAGATAACTGAAACTAACCTGTGACTGTGTGTTTGCTTTAATTTACTCATGTGCTTCGATTTAAACTGTAACCTACTGCTAACACAAACAAACCCGGGATAGTCAGTGCTGCAATGATACAATAGCAATGGTAAATTATAGCAAAATGAACACCTGTAAAAACTAATATGTAATGTGTAAAATAAACATGGACGGGACAAGTGGTGAGTAAAGGAGTTTTCACCCACTTTGTCACAATTACCTTCCACCCTACTCGCCATTTCTCACTCCAACTGAAGAGTTCTTTTCGGCGTGGCGGTGGAAGGTGTATGACCATCAGCCTTATGTGCGCATGCCTCTTCTGCAGGCAATGGAAGAGGCATGTGATGATATTGATGTGGGTGCTGTCCAGGGCTGGATACCACACTCGAGGTGCTTCTTCCCTCAATGTCTAGCCAGGGAAGATATTGCCTGTGACGTTGATGAGGTGCTGTGGCCAGACCCAGCTAGGCGGCGAGATGCAGCCTAAGTATTTTTCTTTTGGGGTTTTTTTCTGTATATTTTTTTCTGTATGTTTTCTTTTCTGTTTACTGTATTCAATAGAGAGCATATTTTTGTTCACACAACTGTAATGTATACTGTATGTGCTGTGCATATGTTGCACTGATTTGTGAAGAAAAATAAAAAGGTTTTGTTTCAATAGTATATTTGTGTTTCTGCACATATATCTGTAGACTTGAACAATTTATCTCTGCAGAATTCTTTACATGCAGAACTCTTAAGATAAAGCCCACCAAAGACGAAAGTGCTTTTGATTGAGCTCTGACAAAAATCTGGTAATATGAGTGAAAAGTGTGCCACTTGGTGCAAAGGTTTGATTTTGATAAGTGTTTATGCAGTTTTGAATGCAGTGCTTCATTTTGCAGGATATATGAGGTGTTTTGCACTTTGGGTGTGTGGTTTTGTGAATTCAATTCAATTCAGTTTTATTTATATAGCGCCATATCATAACAAAGTTATCTCAGGGCACTTTTTCGAGTAGAGCAAGTCTAGACCGACTCTTTATATTTACAGAGACCCAACAGTTCCCACCATGAGCAAGCACTATGCGACAGTGGCAAGGAAAAACTCCCTTTTAACAGGTAGAAACCTCAAGCAGAACCAGGCTCTAGGTGGGCAGTCATCTGCCTCCACCGGTTGGGTTGAAGGGGGAGGGGGGGGGGCGGGAGAGAGAGAGCAGGAGGAAAGAGAACATACAGCAGCACAATACAGTTTCACACAGAGATGCAACGCAATGGTTGCGGTAATGGTATGGATGTTAACACCAACAGAAACAACACTAAGAGCAACATTATAGCAGCAATACTAATAATAATAGCAGCAGCGGGTGCAGAGGAGGAGCACGGGGGCAGCAGGTGGCCACAACCATAGATCCAGACTCTACAGCTCCGGAGGCAGAAACACCTGCAGAAAGCAACTGAAGGAGAGAGAAAGGGGAGAGAAAGCACACAACTACGGGAAGAAGTTGAATTAGTAACAAGCATTGATGGGATATGAGGGCGTACAGATGGAGAGGAAGAGGAGGAGAGAGGAGCTCAGTGCATCATAGGAAGTCTCCCGGCAGTCTAGGCCTATAGCAGCATAACTAAGGGGTGGCTCAGGGCTCACCTGAGTCAGCCCTACTATAAGCTTTATCAAAGAGGAAAGTCTTAAGCCTACTCTTCAATGTGAGGAGGTTGTCCGCCTCCCGTACACAAACTGGGATCTGGTTCCACAGGAGAGGAGCTTGATAGCTGAAGGCTCTGGCTCCCATTCTACTTTTAGAGACTCTAGGAACCACAAGGAACCCTGCATTCTGGGAGTGCAGTGCTCTAGTGGGGTAATAGGGTACTATGAGCTCTTTAAGATATGATGGTGCCTGACCATTTAGGGCTTTGAAGGTGAGGAGAAGGATTTTAAATTCTATTCTGGATTTTACAGGGAGCCAGTGTAGAGAAGATAATATTGGAGAGATATGATCTCTTTTCCTGGTTCTTGTCAGTAAACGTGCCGCAGCATTCTGGATCAGCTGGAGAGTCTTAAGGGACTTATTGGGGCAGCCTGATAGTAGAGAGTTGCAATAATCCAGCCTAGACGTAACAAATGCATGGACTAGTTTTTCTGCATCTGTTTGAGACAGGATGTGCCTGATTTTTGCAATGTTACGTAAGTGAAAAAAGGCAGTTCTTGAAGTTTGTTTTATGTGGGAGTTAAAGGACATATCCTGATCAAAGATAACTCCAAGATTCCTTACGGTGTCGCTGGAGGCCAGGGCAATGCCATCTAGAGAAACTATATCTTTAGATAATGTGTTTCGAAGGTGTTCGGGGCCAAGTACAATAACTTCAGTTTTGTCTGAGTTTAACATCAGAAAATTGCAGGTCATCCAGGTTTTTATGTCCTTAAGGCATGCTTGAAGTTTAGCTAATTGATTAGTTTCATCTGGCTTGATCGATAAATATAATTGGGTATCATCTGCATAACAATGAAAATTTATGGAGTGCTTCCTAATAATATTGCCCAAAGGAAGCATATACAAGGTAAACAGAATTGGTCCAAGCACAGAACCTTGTGGAACTCCGTGACTAACTTTGGCGTGCATAGAGGATTCATCGTTAACATGTACAAACTGATATCGATCTGATAAATAGGATTTAAACCAGCTTAGTGCGGTGCCTTTAATGCCAATTAAATGTTCTAGTCTCTGTAATAGAATATGATGGTCAATGGTATCAAATGCGGCACTAAGATCTAGTAAGACAAGTACAGAGACAAGTCCTTTGTCGATGCAATTAGAAGGTCATTTGTAACTTTCACCAGTGCTGTCTGTGCTATGATGCACTCTAAATCCTGACTGAAAATCCTCAAACAGCTTGTTGTTGTGTAGAAAGTCACACAACTGATTGGCGACTGCTTTCTCAAGGATCTTAGAGAGAAAACGAGGGTTAGATAAAGGTCTATAATTTGACAGAACCCCTGGATCAAGAGTTTTTAAGAAGAGGTTTAATTACAGCTACTTTAAAGGACTGTGGCACATAGCCTTTTAATAAGGACAGATTGATCATATCTAGCAAAGAAATGCTAACTAAGGGTAAAATTTCTTTAAGCAGCCTAGCCTAGCCTAAGAGACACGTTGATGGCTTAGATGAGGAAATCATGGAAGTTAGCTGGGATAAGGTTGATGGGAGAAAAGCAGTCCAAATGTACATCAGGTTTTACAGTTGTTTCTAAGGTTCCTGTGTTTGAAGATAAGTCAGTACCAACTGAGAGCAAGAGGTGCTGAATTTTGTCTCTAATAGTTAGAATTTTATCATTAAAGAAGCTCATGAAGTCGTTACTACTGAGGTCTATAGGAAGACATGGCTCAACAGAGCTGTGACTCTCTGTCAGTCTGGCTACAGTGCTGAACAGAAACCTGGGGTTGCTCTTATTTTCCTCTATTAATGATGAGTAGTAGGCTGCTCTGGCATTACGGAGGGCCTTCCTATAAATTTTAAGACTATCTTGCCAGGCTAAACGTGATTCTTCCAGATTGGTGGAACGCCATTTCCTTTCAAGTTTTCGCGATGTTTGTTTTAGTTTGCGGGTTTTCGGGTTATACCATGGAGCTAACCTCCTCTGTTTTATTATCTTCTTTTTTAGAGGGGCGATAGAGTCGAGTATTATTCGTAGTGAGCCTGCAGCACTATCAACAAGATGATCAAATTTGGGAGGGACTAAAGTTAGCATAGGAGTCATCTGTTACATTGAGACATGGAACTGAATTAAATGCCGATGGAACCACTTCCTTAAATTTAGCTACAGCACCATCAGATAGACATCTAGTGTAGGAATGTTTGCCTAATGGCGTGTAGTCCAGTAATAGGAATTCAAAAGTTATTAAATAACTCTGTACGGATCTGTATGAGATGTTCTGCAGATGTTGTCCTGGGAGGGGGGGCATCCTTTCACCGTCTCTCTGTCTCTATAGAAGCGTGGCATGTGCAATATCATTGACCCTGCAAAGCTCAGGCCAAGCACATTCTATTGAGTCCACACACACACACACAGCAGAATCAGCAGACACATCAGGATGAAGGGAAAGCGTCGAGGCAGCAGAAACGTTTAAAGCCTCGTCTTTTGTCCGGCCCGCCGGGACCTCGTCCCTCGCCCGCCCCCCTGCAGTATATATTGGGGTGTCCAACTTTTTCTCTGTTACACTGTGTGTGTGGTTGTGGGCCAGGTTGGAAAACATCCAGTGGGCAAAAATGTCGCAGTACTCTGGAAAGGTGAGTAACACGGCGCAGCAGCAAAAGTACAGTTTTAAATGTGGAGATTTCGCTGCTCGGTGGATCATCTGGAGATCAGCAGAGTCCTGCAGTGAAGGAGAGAACCTCTGGGGAACAAATCATCCGTTTTTATGACGATTTTAACGTCTCTTTCCCACAAACTACACTCTCAAAAACTAAACCATTTTTATGAGTCTGGTGAATTAGAAATCAGTTCAAATTCAGGTCAAAATGTCTTGTGTTAAAATATTTTATCAGGTGTATACTGTACATGTCGCCTGCAGTTAAATTGCTTGATTTTTGAGTGGAGTTTGGTGTGATGTTCTTGCTGTACTGACTGGCAGCTCAGCAGCCGTAGTTCTGAAGGAAATATCCGGACTATTTATTTCTATATTTTACATTTCAGGAAGATGCCATCTGATTTCTGAGACACAAAGAAATAACTGAAGCTGCTTGTTTATCTTTCTCTTCTACAGATAAACTGCCGTCATCTAAAGCTCTGTTCTGATCTTAAAATCTATTGAGCTGTTCACCTGCTGTAGCTGCTAATTTGGAACATAACAGGTCCCTGATTTTGTTGCAGCTTCCAGATGATCCTCCAAATTCCCTCTTGCTGCTTGTTGTTGTGTTTTATCAACATTTAAATTTGGGGATTTTGATGCTGTGATTTGGCACTTTAACAAAAACCAGCTGACCTGAATAACTTAACATTGATTATTTAGTAGTTTTTATCAGCAGAGTAACCGAACGCCTCCTGAAAATCTTTGGTTTAACTTCTCACATTGCTGCAGTGATGTAGAAGTGTACTCCAGGGTGTGTCAGTACACTGTGACATCACCGCTGGGTGTGGTTACAGGTGCGAGAGAAACGCTGCTGTCGAGTTACTCTTTATCAACTAAAAAGACTTTGGTTTAAACACGTTCACAGTATCCAGGCCCGGCAGAGGCTGGAGGATCGGTTCATACAGATGTGGTAGAGCGAGTACGTCAGCGTGTGATCTTTAATTTAAATGGGAGCTTAAATAAAAAGTACCTGTTGAATTACAGACAGGCTGTCATATAAAGGCTTGGAGACGAGTATCACGATCAGCCTGAATGTAAGCAAAAGGGATTTTAGGGAAAAGTGTGAATGATTTCGGTCACATGAACCTGAAGTTATTTGTAAATCAGAAAGTTCGACCTCTGACTCATTCATGCTGTTCGTTGTTCCTGCCGGCTGCTGTTGCTCTGGTATGATTGTACTGTTGTTGTAGTCATGGTAGTCATGGTCTTGCAGATGTAACTACGACAGCTAGATAAAGTGTGGAGTCATTATAAAGTGACAGGCGGTACCTGAAGCCCAGACGGATGTAGAGCACTTTTTACTACAGTGTTTCCTCAGAGGAGCCATCTGTACAGCTTTCATCTTAATTCAGCAAACCCACGACTTCTTTAGACACCCGACTTTACATTTAATCACCTTAAAGTCTACACAAAACGTTTCACATCTCCTCCACACCGACAACTGAATTCACTCACAAACAGGAAAGGTTTCATAAAACCAGACTTTCCAGCAGTGGAGGCAGCCGACACTGAATTATCACGAGCTTCTTCATTTTCTCGTCCAGATTACCTTCTACGAGGGGAAATGCTTCACTGGCAGGAAGCTGGAGGTCAGAGGAGACTGTGATAACTTCCAGGATCGCGGCTTCATGAACAGGTGAGAGGAAAAACTTTAGTTAGCTCTCAGTTTGAACTCTTAGTTTACTTTTATTAAAATGTGACGTTTTCTGACGCCACACTCTCAACAACACCCGGCCACATTTTCATCAGACTCACTGTGCGTCGTCGTGGAGAATTCGTGATCATTTCATCACAGTTGCTGAAAAACAAAATCTCACTTTTATGAGAAACTGGTTCCTTAAAGCTCCCAACATTCCTGACACAATCATTTTCAACAGTGACACTGTGGAGGCCTGATGTTTTTCACATTAAAAGCCTACAAAGGGAAGGCTGCAAGGTGTTTAATGTGTAGTTGTACTGACAGAGTTGATGCTGTGAGAATTATGGAGACAACAGGTGGACATAAATAAAGGCCTGGTTCTCTCGGCCTCTGAGGTGGAGACTATTTGAGACTTTATTGGACCCTAACACTTTGTGTATTTTCAGGGTGAACTCTATCCGTGTGGAGAGCGGAGCCTGGATCTGCTACGACCACCCCGACTTCAAGGGCCAGCAGTACATCCTGGAGCACGGAGAGTACCCCGAATTCCAGAGGTGGAACTCCCACAACGACCACATGGGATCCTGCAAGCCCATCCGCATGGTAAACACCTCCTCTAGCGCCACCCTCAGGCCAAAAGTTAACCTTGTTTCTGCAGGTTCACTAAGTTAAATTTAAGACTTTTTAATCTGACATAAAATAAATGTAATACCTGTTTCATGATCATCCAAGCAGTTTACAACAACAATTCCTAAAAAGCAAATAGATGGATGGACTAATTAAAGCTTTCGCTAAACTCTTCACGCTTCTTACCTTTCTGTCCGTCCGTCAGCACGGAGAGCACTACCGCATCGAGCTGTTCGAGGCCTGTAACTTCTCCGGTCAGTGTGTGGAGATCTGCGACGACTGTCCCTTCCTGCAGAGCCGCGGATTCTCCAAGAACTGCATCAACTCCGTCAGGGTCTACGGAGACGGAGCGTGAGTTTAACACCCAGACATGATGATGAATTCATTTTTCAAGTTCTCAAACGAGAATCTGCTGCTGTTCTTTATCGTACACGACAGTAAACTGAATATCTTTGGGTTTGGGGTTGACGTTTAAATATGTCAACTTGGATTGTGGGAAACTGTGATGGTACAAATAATCGATTAATCAAGAAAATAACCAGCAGATTAATTGATAATAAAAAATAACTGTTAGTTGCAGCTTTAACAGGACTGATCAAGTTACCTGCTATAGATCCACCAGCCTGTTCTTCCTCTTCCTCTTCAGCTGGGTGATGTACGAGGAGCCAAACTTCCGCGGCCGCATGTACATCGTGGAGCGTGGATACTACTGCAGCCATAACGAGTGGCAGGCCCAGAACCCCAACATCCAGTCCATCCGCAGGGTCGTCAACTACTTCTAAACCCTCACCTCTGACCTCTGACCCCCTTTGACTCCCTCTCCAGTGACTTCTATCACCACTGTAATCATGTACAATAAATAAACCCAGACTAAAATAAGAAAACTGGTTTTTTATCAAACACTTTGTGTGTGTGCGTGTTGTTTCGTGTGGCTGCAGTTTGTCTAAGGATGCACAGTTATCACTCGACATGGAACATATTTGTTCATTTCTGCTGTGAAGATAAAAACCTGAATACACAAACTGGACAGATGTGTGTAGTTTTCCTCTTCAGTTTAAAGTCACAGTGAAACACAAGTTCAGACGTCTTTGTCTTTTTTAATGGGACGTCTTACAGAGAGAGACAGAGCGGGGTTCAGTAACGACGCTTGAAATTTGATTGGAGTGTGACAAAAAGGGGGCGTGGCTTAGCTGTAACAGCACGATAGAGAGCTGTGGAACGATATGGATGCACACTGTTCGATCAGGAGGAGGTGGATAACTGAATAAATAACATCCTACTATTGTATCACTCTGTTTTATTCAACTCAGTTCAGTTCAGTTTTATTTATATAGCGCCATATCATAACAAAGTTATCTCACTTTTTCATATAGAGCAGGTCTAGATCGACTCTTTATATTTACAGAGACCCAACAGTTCCCACCATGAGCAGCACCAGGAGACAGTGGCAAAGAAAAACTCCCTTTAACAGGGAAAACCTTGAGCAGAACCAGAACCAGAACCAGGCTCTGGGTGGGCGGTCATCTGCCTTGACCGGTTGGGTTGAAGGGGGAAGGGGGAAGGGGCAAGGGGGGGGGGAGAACATACAGCAGCACAATACAGTTTCACACAGAGATGCAAAGCAATAGCTGTGGCAATGGTACTGATGATAACACCAACAGAAATAATACTAAGAGCAATATTATAATAGCAATACTAATAATAATAGCAACAGCAACTGCAGCAGCGGGTGCAGAGCAGGAACACGGGGGCAGCAGGTGCAACCATAGATCCAGACTCTACAGCTCCGGAGGCAGAAACACCTGCAGAAAGCAACAGAAGAAGAGAGAAAGG